>CAWUDS030005840.1:0-45254 GCA_963859935.3 Lathyrus sativus | reverse complement strand
ACAAATATTTTAGGTTTTTTCTTCTCCATCCCAAACTCTTAGGTTTTTTTCATCATTAAGCACCAAACATAATAGACTATAGTAGGTGTAAAAAATTAATTATATTTTATTTTTCAACTACAACATAAAATTTTAGGTTTTTCCCCACTAAAAAACAAAGATAAAAGACTATAGTCCATGACATATCTTTTATATAATATAGGTAAAAATTAAGATTAAATAATGAAGCTCAAACTTATTTATATTTACCTTTTTCACATTTAATTATGGTTTATTAGATGTAAATCAGTTCAATATGTTTCTTTTCTATCACCAAATTTCAAGTTTCTTCGTCAGTAATCTAGAGAGTTAAAAGACAATAAATGAATGACAAATATTTTAGGTTTTTTCTTCTCCATCCCAAACTCTTAGGTTTTTTTCATCACTAAGCACCAAACATAATAGACTATAGTAGGTGTAAAAAATTAATTATATTTTATTTTTCAACTACAACATAAAATTTTAGGTTTTTCCCCACTAAAAAACAAATATAAAAGACTATAGTCCATGACATATCTTTTATATAATATAGGTAAAATTAAGATTAAATAATGAAGCTCAAACTTATTTATATTTACCTTTTCACATTAATTATGGTTTATTACATGTAAATCAGTTCAATATGTTTCTTCTCCATCACCAAATTTCATGTTTCTTCGTCAGTAATCCAGAGAGTTAAAAGACAATAAATGAATGACAAATATTTTAGGTTTTTTCTTCTCCATCCCAAACTCTTAGGTTTTTTTCATCACTAAGCACCAAACATAATAGACTATAGTAGGTGTAAAAAATTAATTATATTTTATTTTTCAACTACAACATAAAATTTTAGGTTTTTCCCCACTAAAAAACAAATATAAAAGACTATAGTCCATGACATATCTTTTATATAATATAGGTAAAAATTGAGATTAAATAATGAAGCTCAAACTTATTTATATTTACCTTTTTCACATTTAATTATGGTTTATTAGATGTAAATCAGTTCAATATGTTTCTTCTCCATCACCAAATTTCATGTTTCTTCGTCAGTAATCCAGAGAGTTAAAAGACAATAAATGAATGACAAATATTTTAGGTTTTTTCTTCTCCATCCCAAACTCTTAGGTTTTTTTCATCATTACGCACCAAACATAATAGACTATAGTAGGTGTAAAAAATTAATTATATTTCATTTTTCAACTACAACATAAAATTTTAGGTTTTTCCCCACTAAAAAACAAAGATAAAAGACTATAGTCCATGTCATATCTTTTATATAATATAGGTAAAAATTAAGATTAAATAATGAAGCTCAAACTTATTTATATTTACCTTTTTCACATTTAATTATGGTTTATTAGATGTAAATCAGTTCAATATGTTTCTTCTCCATCACCAAATTTCATGTTTCTTCGTCAGTAATCCAGAGAGTTAAAAGACAATCAATGAATGACAAATATTTTAGGTTTTTTCTTCTCCATCCCAAACTCTTAGGTTTTTTTCATCATTAAGCACCAAACATAATAGACTATAGTAGGTGTTAAAAAATAATTATATTTTATTTTTCAACTACAACATAAAATTTTAGGTTTTTCCCCACTAAAAAACAAAGATAAAAGACTATAGTCCATGACATATCTTTTATATAATATAGGTAAAAATTAAGATTAAATAATGAAGCTCAAACTTATTTATATTTACCTTTTCCACATTTAATTATGGTTTATTAGATGTAAATCAGTTCAATATGTTTCTTCTCCATCACCAAATTTCATGTTTCTTCGTCAGTAATCCAGAGAGTTAAAAGACAATAAATGAATGACAAATATTTTAGGTTTTTTCTTCTCCATCCCAAACTCTTAGGTTTTTTTCATCATTAAGCACCAAACATAATAGACTATAGTAGGTGTTAAAAAATAATTATATTTTACTTTTCAACTACAACATAAAATTTTAGGTTTTTCCCCACTAAAAAACAAAGATAAAAGACTATAGTCCATGACATATCTTTTATATAATATAGGTAAAAATTAAGATTAAATAATGAAGCTCAAACTTATTTATATTTACCTTTTTCACATTTAATTATGGTTTATTAGATGTAAATCAGTTCAATATGTTTCTTCTCCATCACCAAATTTCATGTTTCTTCGTCAGTAATCCAGAGAGTTAAAAGACAATAAATGAATGACAAATATTTTAGGTTTTTTCTTCTCCATCCCAAACTCTTAGGTTTTTTTCATCATTAAGCACCAAACATAATAGACTATAGTAGGTGTAAAAAATTAATTATATTTTATTTTTCAACTACAACATAAAATTTTAGGTTTTTCCCCACTAAAAAACAAAGATAAAAGACTATAGTCCATGACATATCTTTTATATAATATAGGTAAAAATTAAGATTAAATAATGAAGCTCAAACTTATTTATATTTACCTTTTTCACATTTAATTATGGTTTATTAGATGTAAATCAGTTCAATATGTTTCTTTTCTACCAAATTTCAAGTTTCTTCGTCAGTAATCTAGAGAGTTAAAAGACAATAAATGAATGACAAATATTTTAGGTTTTTTCTTCTCCATCCCAAACTCTTAGGTTTTTTTCATCACTAAGCACCAAACATAATAGACTATAGTAGGTGTAAAAAATTAATTATATTTTATTTTTCAACTACAACATAAAATTTTAGGTTTTTCCCCACTAAAAAACAAATATAAAAGACTATAGTCCATGACATATCTTTTATATAATATAGGTAAAAATTAAGATTAAATAATGAAGCTCAAACTTATTTATATTTACCTTTTCACATTTAATTATGGTTTATTACATGTAAATCAGTTCAATATGTTTCTTCTCCATCACCAAATTTCATGTTTCTTCGTCAGTATCCAGAGAGTTAAAAGACAATAAATGAATGACAAATATTTTAGGTTTTTTCTTCTCCATCCCAAACTCTTAGGTTTTTTTCATCACTAAGCACCAAACATAATAGACTATAGTAGGTGTAAAAAATTAATTATATTTTATTTTTCAACTACAACATAAAATTTTAGGTTTTTCCCCACTAAAAAACAAATATAAAAGACTATAGTCCATGACATATCTTTTATATAATATAGGTAAAAATTGAGATTAAATAATGAAGCTCAAACTTATTTATATTTACCTTTTTCACATTTAATTATGGTTTATTAGATGTAAATCAGTTCAATATGTTTCTTCTCCATCACCAAATTTCATGTTTCTTCGTCAGTAATCCAGAGAGTTAAAAGACAATAAATGAATGACAAATATTTTAGGTTTTTTCTTCTCCATCCCAAACTCTTAGGTTTTTTTCATCATTACGCACCAAACATAATAGACTATAGTAGGTGTAAAAAATTAATTATATTTCATTTTTCAACTACAACATAAAATTTTAGGTTTTTCCCCACTAAAAAACAAAGATAAAAGACTATAGTCCATGTCATATCTTTTATATAATATAGGTAAAAATTAAGATTAAATAATGAAGCTCAAACTTATTTATATTTACCTTTTTCACATTTAATTATGGTTTATTAGATGTAAATCAGTTCAATATGTTTCTTCTCCATCACCAAATTTCATGTTTCTTCGTCAGTAATCCAGAGAGTTAAAAGACAATCAATGAATGACAAATATTTTAGGTTTTTTCTTCTCCATCCCAAACTCTTAGGTTTTTTTCATCATTAAGCACCAAACATAATAGACTATAGTAGGTGTTAAAAAATAATTATATTTTATTTTTCAACTACAACATAAATTTTAGGTTTTTCCCCACTAAAAAACAAAGATAAAAGACTATAGTCCATGACATATCTTTTATATAATATAGGTAAAAATTAAGATTAAATAATGAAGCTCAAACTTATTTATATTTACCTTTTCCACATTTAATTATGGTTTATTAGATGTAAATCAGTTCAATATGTTTCTTCTCCATCACCAAATTTCATGTTTCTTCGTCAGTAATCCAGAGAGTTAAAAGACAATAAATGAATGACAAATATTTTAGGTTTTTTCTTCTCCATCCCAAACTCTTAGGTTTTTTTCATCATTAAGCACCAAACATAATAGACTATAGTAGGTGTAAAAAATTAATTATATTTTATTTTCAACTACAACATAAAATTTTAGGTTTTTCCCCACTAAAAAACAAAGATAAAAGACTATAGTCCATGACATATCTTTTATATAATATAGGTAAAAATTAAGATTAAATAATTAAGCTCAAACTTATTTATATTTACCTTTTTCACATTTAATTATGGTTTATTAGATGTAAATCAGTTCAATATGTTTCTTCTCCATCACCAAATTTCATGTTTCTTCGTCAGTAATCCAGAGAGTTAAAAGACAATAAATGAATGACAAATATTTTAGGTTTTTTCTTCTCCATCCCAAACTCTTAGGTTTTTTTCATCATTAAGCACCAAACATAATAGACTATAGTAGGTGTAAAAAAATAATTATATTTTATTTTTCAACTACAACATAAAATTTTAGGTTTTTCCCCACTAAAAAACAAAGATAAAAGACTATAGTCCATGACATATCTTTTATATAATATAGGTAAAAATTAAGATTAAATAATGAAGCTCAAACTTATTTATATTTACCTTTTTCACATTTAATTATGGTTTATTAGATGTAAATCAGTTCAATATGTTTCTTCTCCATCACCAAATTTCATGTTTCTTCGTCAGTAATCCAGAGAGTTAAAAGACAATCAATGAATGACAAATATTTTCGGTTTTTTCTTCTCCATCCCAAACTCTTAGGTTTTTTTCATCACTAAGCACCAAACATAATACACTATAGTAAGTGTAAAAAATTAATTATATTTTATTTTTCAACTACAACATAAAATTTTAGGTTTTTCCCACTAAAAAACAAAGATAAAAGACTATAGTCAATGACATATCTTTTATATAATATAGGTAAAAATTAAGATTAAATAATGAAGCTCAAACTTATTTATATTTACCTTTTTCACATTTAATTATGGTTTATTAGATGTAAATCAGTTCAATATGTTTCTTCTCCATCACCAAATTTCATGTTTCTTCGTCAGTAATCCAGAGAGTTAAAAGACAATAAATGAATGACAAATATTTTAGGTTTTTTCTTCTCCATCCCAAACTCTTAGGTTTTTTTCTTCATTACGCACCAAACATAATAGACTATAGTAGGTGTAAAAATTAATTATATTTCATTTTTCAACTACAACATAAAATTTTAGGTTTTTCCCCACTAAAAAACAAAGATAAAAGACTATAGTCCATGACATATCTTTATATAATATAGGTAAAAATTAAGATTAAATAATGAAGCTCAAACTTATTTATATTTACCTTTTTCACATTTAATTCATGGTTTATTAGATGTAAATCAGTTCAATATGTTTCTTCTCCATCACCAAATTTCATGTTTCTTCGTCAGTAATCCAGAGAGTTAAAAGACAATCAATGAATGACAAATATTTTAGGTTTTTTCTTCTCCATCCCAAACTCTTAGGTTTTTTTCATCATTAAGCACCAAACATAATAGACTATAGTAGGTGTTAAAAAATAATTATATTTTATTTTCAACTACAACATAAAATTTTAGGTTTTTCCCCACTAAAAAACAAAGATAAAAGACTATAGTCCATGACATATCTTTTATATAATATAGGTAAAAATTAAGATTAAATAATGAAGCTCAAACTTATTTATATTTACCTTTTTCACATTTAATTATGGTTTATTAGATGTAAATCAGTTCAATATGTTTCTTCTCCATCACCAAATTTCATGTTTCTTCGTCAGTAATCCAGAGAGTTAAAAGACAATAAATGAATGACAAATATTTTAGGTTTTTTCTTCTCCATCCCAAACTCTTAGGTTTTTTTTCATCATTAAGCACCAAACATAATAGACTATAGTAGGTGTAAAAAATTAATTATATTTTATTTTTCAACTACAACATAAAATTTTAGGTTTTTCCCCACTAAAAAACAAAGATAAAAGACTATATAGTCCATGACATATCTTTTATATAATATAGGTAAAAATTAAGATTAAATAATGAAGCTCAAACTTATTTATATTTACCTTTTTCACATTTAATTATGGTTTATTAGATGTAAATCAGTTCAATATGTTTCTTCTCCATCACCAAATTTCATGTTTCTTCGTCAGTAATCCAGAGAGTTAAAAGACAATCAATGAATGACAAATATTTTAGGTTTTTTCTTCTCCATCCCAAACTCTTAGGTTTTTTTCATCATTAAGCACCAAACATAATAGACTATAGTAGGTGTTAAAAAATAATTATATTTTATTTTTCAACTACAACATAAAATTTTAGGTTTTTCCCCACTAAAAACAAAGATAAAAGACTATAGTCCATGACATATCTTTTATATAATATAGGTAAAAATTAAGATTAAATAATAAAGCTCAAACTTATTTATATTTACCTTTTTCACATTTAATTATGGTTTATTAGATGTAAATCAGTTCAATATGTTTCTTCTCCATCACCAAATTTCATGTTTCTTCGTCAGTAATCCAGAGAGTTAAAAGACAATAAATGAATGACAAATATTTAGGTTTTTTCTTCTCCATCCCAAACTCTTAGGTTTTTTTCATCATTAAGCACCAAACATAATAGACTATAGTAGGTGTAAAAAATTAATTATATTTTATTTTTCAACTACAACATAAAATTTTAGGTTTTTCCCCACTAAAAAACAAAGATAAAAGACTATATAGTCCATGACATATCTTTTATATAATATAGGTAAAAATTAAGATTAAATAATGAAGCTCAAACTTATTTATATTTACCTTTTTCACATTTAATTATGGTTTATTAGATGTAAATCAGTTCAATATGTTTCTTCTCCATCACCAAATTTCATGTTTCTTCGTCAGTAATCCAGAGAGTTAAAAGACAATAAATGAATGACAAATATTTTAGGTTTTTTCTTCTCCATCCCAAACTCTTAGGTTTTTTTCATCATTAAGCACCAAACATAATAGACTATAGTAGGTGTAAAAAATTAATTATATTTTATTTTTCAACTACAACATAAAATTTTAGGTTTTTCCCCACTAAAAAACAAAGATAAAAGACTATATAGTCCATGACATATCTTTTATATAATATAGGTAAAAATTAAGATTAAATAATGAAGCTCAAACTTATTTATATTTACCTTTTTCACATTTAATTATGGTTTATTAGATGTAAATCAGTTCAATATGTTTCTTCTCCATCACCAAATTTCATGTTTCTTCGTCAGTAATCCAGAGAGTTAAAAGACAATAAATGAATGACAAATATTTTAGGTTTTTTCTTCTCCATCCCAAACTCTTAGGTTTTTTTCATCACTAAGCACCAAACATAATAGACTATAGTAGGTGTAAAAAATTAATTATATTTTATTTTTCAACTACAACATAAAATTTTAGGTTTTTCCCCACTAAAAAACAAATATAAAAGACTATAGTCCATGACATATCTTTTATATAATATAGGTAAAAATTAAGATTAAATAATGAAGCTCAAACTTATTTATATTTACCTTTTTCACATTTAATTATGGTTTATTAGATGTAAATCAGTTCAATATGTTTCTTCTCCATCACCAAATTTCATGTTTCTTCGTCAGTAATCCAAAGAGTTAAAAGACAATAAATGAATGACAAATATTTTAGGTTTTTTCTTCTCCATCCCAAACTCTTAGGTTTTTTTCATCACTAAGAACCAAACATAATAGACTATAGTAGGTGTAAAAAATTAATTATATTTTATTTTTCAACTACAACATAAAATTTTAGGTTTTTCCCCACTAAAAAACAAAGATAAAAGACTATAGTCCATGACATATCTTTTATATAATATAGGTAAAAATTAAGATTAAATAATGAAGCTCAAACTTATTTATATTTACCTTTTTCACATTTAATTATGGTTTATTAGATGTAAATCAGTTCAATATGTTTCTTCTCCATCACCAAATTTCATGTTTCTTCGTCAGTAATCCAGAGAGTTAAAAGACAATAAATGAATGACAAATATTTTAGGTTTTTTCTTCTCCAACCCAAACTCTTAGGTTTTTTTCATCACTAAGCACCAAACATAATAGACTATAGTAGGTGTAAAAAATTAATTATATTTTATTTTTCAACTACAACATAAAATTTTAGGTTTTTCCCCACTAAAAAACAAAGATAAAAGACTATAGTCCATGACATATCTTTTATATAATATAGGTAAAAATTAAGATTAAATAATGAAGCTCAAACTTATTTATATTTACCTTTTTCACATTTAATTATGGTTTATTAGATGTAAATCAGTTCAATATGTTTCTTCTCCATCACCAAATTTCATGTTTCTTCGTCAGTAATCCAGAGAGTTAAAAGACAATAAATGAATGACAAATATTTTAGGTTTTTTCTTCTCCATCCCAAACTCTTAGGTTTGTTTCATCATTACGAACCAAACATAATAGACTATAGTAGGTGCAAAAAATTAATTATATTTCATTTTTCAACTACAACATAAAATTTTAGGTTTTTCCCCACTAAAAAACAAAGATAAAAGACTATAGTCCATGACATATCTTTTATATAATATAGGTAAAAATTAAGATTAAATAATGAAGCTCAAACTTATTTATATTTACCTTTTTCACATTTAATTATGGTTTATTAGATGTAAATCAGTTCAATATGTTTCTTCTCCATCACCAAATTTCATGTTTCTTCGTCAGTAATCCAGAGAGTTAAAAGACAATAAATGAATGACAAATGTTTTAGGTTTTTTCTTCTCCATCACAAACTCTTAGGTTTTTTTCATCACTAAGCACCAAACATAATACACTATAGTAGGTGTAAAAAATTAATTATATTTTATTTTTCAACTACAACATAAAATTTTAGGTTTTTCCCCACTAAAAAACAAAGATAAAAGACTATAGTCAATGACATATCTTTTATATAATATAGGTAAAAATTAAGATTAAGTAATGAAGCTCAAACTTATTTATATTTACCTTTTTCACATTTAATTATGGTTTATTAGATGTAAATCAGTTCAATATATTTCTTCTCCATCACCAAATTTCATGTTTCTTCGTCAGTAATCCAGAGAGTTAAAAGACAATAAATGAATGACAAATATTTTAGGTTTTTTCTTCTCCATCCCAAACTCTTAGGTTTGTTTCATCACTAAGAACCAAACATAATAGACTATAGTAGGTGTAAAAAATTAATTATATTTTATTTTTCAACTACAACATAAAATTTTAGGTTTTTCCCCACTAAAAAACAAAGATAAAAGACTATAGTCCATGACATATCTTCTATATAATATAGGTAAAAATTAAGATTAAATAATGAAGCTCAAACTTATTTATATTTACCTTTTTCACATTTAATTATGGTTTATTAGATGTAAATCAGTTCAATATGTTTCTTTTCTATCACCAAATTTCAAGTTTCTTCGTCTGTAATCCAGAGAGTTAAAAGACAATAAATGAATGACAAATATTTTAGGTTTTTTCTTCTCCATCCCAAACTCTTAGGTTTTTTTCATCACTAAGCACCAAACATAATAGACTATAGTAGGTGTAAAAAATTAATTATATCTTATTTTTCAACTACAACATAAAATTTTAGGTTTTTCCCCACTAAAAAACAAATATAAAAGACTATAGTCCATGACATATCTTTTATATAATATAGGTAAAAATTAAGATTAAATAATGAAGCTCAAACTTATTTATATTTACCTTTTTCACATTTAATTATGGTTTATTAGATGTAAATCAGTTCAATATATTTCTTCTCCATCACCAAATTTCATGTTTCTTCGTCAGTAATCCAGAGAGTTAAAAGACAATAAATGAATGACAAATATTTTAGGTTTTTTCTTCTCCATCCCAAACTCTTAGGTTTTTTTCATCACTAAGAACCAAACATAATAGACTATAGTAGGTGTAAAAAATTAATTATATTTTATTTTTCAACTACAACATAAAATTTTAGGTTTTTCCCCACTAAAAAACAAAGATAAAAGACTATAGTCCATGACATATCTTCTATATAATATAGGTAAAAATTAAGATTAAATAATGAAGCTCAAAATTATTTATATTTACCTTTTTCACATTTAATTATGGTTTATTAGATGTAAATCAGTTCAATATGTTTCTTTTCTATCACCAAATTTCAAGTTTCTTCGTCAGTTATCCAGAGAGTTAAAAGACAATAAATGAATGACAAATATTTTAGGTTTTTTCTTCTCCATCCCAAACTCTTAGGTTTTTTTCATCACTAAGCACCAAACATAATAGACTATAGTAGGTGTAAAAAATTAATTATATTTTATTTTTCAACTACAACATAAAATTTTAGGTTTTTCCCCACTAAAAAACAAATATAAAAGACTATAGTCCATGACATATCTTTTATATAATATAGGTAAAAATTAAGATTAAATAATGAAGCTCAAACTTATTTATATTTACCTTTTTCACATTTAATTATGGTTTATTAGATGTAAATCAGTTCAATATGTTTCTTCTCCATCACCAAATTTCATGTTTCTTCGTCAGTAATCCAGAGAGTTAAAAGACAATAAATGAATGACAAATATTTTAGGTTTTTTCTTCTCCATCCCAAACTCTTAGGTTTTTTTCATCACTAAGCACCAAACATAATAGACTATAGTAGGTGTAAAAAATTAATTATATTTTATTTTTCAACTACAACATAAAATTTTAGGTTTTTCCCCACTAAAAAACAAAGATAAAAGACTAGTCCATGACATATCTTTTATATAATATAGGTAAAAATTAAGATTAAATAATGAAGCTCAAACTTATTTATATTTACCTTTTTCACATTTAATTATGGTTTATTAGATGTAAATCAGTTCAATATGTTTCTTCTCCATCACCAAATTTCATGTTTCTTCGTCAGTAATCCAGAGAGTTAAAAGACAATAAATGAATGACAAATATTTTAGGTTTTTTATTCTCCATCCCAAACTCTTAGGTTTTTTTCATCACTAAGCACCAAACATAATAGACTATAGTAGGTGTAAAAAATTAATTATATTTTATTTTTCAACTACAACATAAAATTTTAGGTTTTTCCCCACTAAAAAACAAAGATAAAAGACTAGTCCATGACATATCTTTTATATAATATAGGTAAAAATTAAGATTAAATAATGAAGCTCAAACTTATTTATATTTACCTTTTTCACATTTAATTATGGTTTATTAGATGTAAATCAGTTCAATATGTTTCTTCTCCATCACCAAATTTCATGTTTCTTCGTCAGTAATCCAGAGAGTTAAAAGACAATAAATGAATGACAAATATTTTAGGTTTTTTCTTCTCCATCCCAAACTCTTAGGTTTTTTTCATCACTAAGAACCAAACATAATAGACTATAGTAGGTGTAAAAAATTAATTATATTTTATTTTTCAACTACAACATAAAATTTTAGGTTTTTCCCCACTAAAAAACAAAGATAAAAGACTATAGTCCATGACATATCTTCTATATAATATAGGTAAAAATTAAGATTAAATAATGAAGCTCAAACTTATTTATATTTACCTTTTTCACATTTAATTATGGTTTATTAGATGTAAATCAGTTCAATATGTTTCTTTTCTATCACCAAATTTCAAGTTTCTTCGTCAGTAATCCAGAGAGTTAAAAGACAATAAACGAATGACAAATATTTTAGGTTTTTTCTTCTCCATCCCAAACTCTTAGGTTTTTTTCATCACTAAGCACCAAACATAATAGACTATAGTAGGTGTAAAAAATTAATTATATTTTATTTTTCAACTACAACATAAAATTTTAGGTTTTTCCCCACTAAAAAACAAATATAAAAGACTATAGTCCATGACATATCTTTTATATAATATAGGTAAAAATTAAGATTAAATAATGAAGCTCAAACTTATTTATATTTACCTTTTTCACATTTAATTATGGTTTATTAGATGTAAATCAGTTCAATATATTTCTTCTCCATCACCAAATTTCATGTTTCTTCGTCAGTAATCCAGAGAGTTAAAAGACAATAAATGAATGACAAATATTTTAGGTTTTTTCTTCTCCATCCCAAACTCTTAGGTTTTTTTCATCACTAAGAACCAAACATAATAGACTATAGTAGGTGTAAAAAATTAATTATATTTTATTTTTCAACTACAACATAAAATTTTAGGTTTTTCCCCACTAAAAAACAAAGATAAAAGACTATAGTCCATGACATATCTTTTATATAATATAGGTAAAAATTAAGATTAAATAATGAAGCTCAAACTTATTTATATTTACCTTTTTCACATTTAATTATGGTTTATTAGATGTAAATCAGTTCAATATATTTCTTCTCCATCACCAAATTTCATGTTTCTTCGTCAGTAATCCAGAGAGTTAAAAGACAATAAATGAATGACAAATATTTTAGGTTTTTTCTTCTCCATCCCAAACTCTTAGGTTTTTTTCATCACTAAGCACCAAACATAATAGACTATAGTAGGTGTAAAAAATTAATTATATTTTATTTTTCAACTACAACATAAAATTTTAGGTTTTTCCCCACTAAAAAACAAAGATAAAAGACTATAGTCCATGACATATCTTTTATATAATATAGGTAAAAATTAAGATTAAATAATGAAGCTCAAACTTATTTATATTTACCTTTTTCACATTTAATTATGGTTTATTAGATGTAAATCAGTTCAATATGTTTCTTCTCCATCACCAAATTTCATGTTTCTTCGTCAGTAATCCAGAGAGTTAAAAGACAATAAATGAATGACAAATATTTTAGGTTTTTTCTTCTCCATCCCAAACTCTTAGGTTTGTTTCATCACTAAGCACCAAACATAATAGACTATAGTAGGTGTAAAAAATTAATTATATTTTATTTTTCAACTACAACATAAAATTTTAGGTTTTTCCCCACTAAAAAACAAAGATAAAAGACTAGTCCATGACATATCTTTTATATAATATAGGTAAAAATTAAGATTAAATAATGAAGCTCAAACTTATTTATATTTACCTTTTTCACATTTAATTATGGTTTATTAGATGTAAATCAGTTCAATATGTTTCTTCTCCATCACCAAATTTCATGTTTCTTCGTCAGTAATCCAGAGAGTTAAAAGACAATAAATGAATGACAAATATTTTAGGTTTTTTCTTCTCCATCCCAAACTCTTAGGTTTTTTTCATCACTAAGCACCAAACATAATAGACTATAGTAGGTGTAAAAAATTAATTATATTTTATTTTTCAACTACAACATAAAATTTTAGGTTTTTCCCCACTAAAAAACAAATATAAAAGACTATAGTCCATGACATATCTTTTATATAATATAGGTAAAAAGTAAGATTAAATAATAAAGCTCAAACTTATTTATATTTACCTTTTTCAGATTTAATTATGGTTTATTAGATGTAAATCAGTTCAATATGTTTCTTCTCCATCACCAAATTTCATGTTTCTTCGTCAGTAATCCAGAGAGTTAAAAGACAATAAATGAATGACAAATATTTTAGGTTTTTTATTCTCCATCCCAAACTCTTAGGTTTTTTTCATCACTAAGCACCAAACATAATAGACTATAGTAGGTGTAAAAAATTAATTATATTTTATTTTTCAACTACAACATAAAATTTTAGGTTTTTCCCCACTAAAAAACAAAGATAAAAGACTAGTCCATGACATATCTTTTATATAATATAGGTAAAAATTAAGATTAAATAATGAAGCTCAAACTTATTTATATTTACCTTTTTCACATTTAATTATGGTTTATTAGATGTAAATCAGTTCAATATCTTTCTTCTCCATCACCAAATTTCAAGTTTCTTCGTCAGTAATCCAGAGAGTTAAAAGACAATAAATGAATGACAAATATTTTAGGTTTTTTCTTCTCCATCCCAAACTCTTAGGTTTTTTTCATCACTAAGAACCAAACATAATAGACTATAGTAGGTGTAAAAAATTAATTATATTTTATTTTTCAACTACAACATAAAATTTTAGGTTTTTCCCCACTAAAAAACAAATATAAAAGACTATAGTCCATGACATATCTTCTATATAATATAGGTAAAAATTAAGATTAAATAATGAAGCTCAAACTTATTTATATTTACCTTTTTCACATTTAATTATGGTTTATTAGATGTAAATCAGTTCAATATGTTTCTTTTCTATCACCAAATTTCAAGTTTCTTCGACAATAATCCAGAGAGTTAAAAGACAATAAATGAATGACAAATATTTTAGGTTTTTTCTTCTCCATCCCAAACTCTTAGGTTTTTTTCATCACTAAGCACCAAACATAATAGACTATAGTAGGTGTAAAAAATTAATTATATTTTATTTTTCAACTACAACATAAAATTTTAGGTTTTTCCCCACTAAAAAACAAATATAAAAGACTATAGTCCATGACATATCTTTTATATAATATAGGTAAAAATTAAGATTAAATAATGAAGCTCAAACTTATTTATATTTACCTTTTTCACATTTAATTATGGTTTATTAGATGTAAATCAGTTCAATATGTTTCTTTTCTATCACCAAATTTCATGTTTCTTCGTCAGTAATCCAGAGAGTTAAAAGACAATAAATGAATGACAAATATTTTAGGTTTTTTCTTCTCCATCCCAAACTCTTAGGTTTTTTTCATCACTAAGCACCAAACATAATAGACTATAGTAGGTGTAAAAAATTAATTATATTTTATTTTTCAACTACAACATAAAATTTTAGGTTTTTCCCCACTAAAAAACAAATATAAAAGACTATAGTCCATGACATATCTTTTATATAATATAGGTAAAAAGTAAGATTAAATAATAAAGCTCAAACTTATTTATATTTACCTTTTTCACATTTAATTATGGTTTATTAGATGTAAATCAGTTCAATATGTTTCTTCTCCATCACCAAATTTCATGTTTCTTCGTCAGTAATCCAGAGAGTTAAAAGACAATAAATGAATGACAAATATTTTAGGTTTTTTATTCTCCATCCCAAACTCTTAGGTTTTTTTCATCACTAAGCACCAAACATAATAGACTATAGTAGGTGTAAAAAATTAATTATATTTTATTTTTCAACTACAACATAAAATTTTAGGTTTTTCCCCACTAAAAAACAAAGATAAAAGACTAGTCCATGACATATCTTTTATATAATATAGGTAAAAATTAAGATTAAATAATGAAGCTCAAACTTATTTATATTTACCTTTTTCACATTTAATTATGGTTTATTAGATGTAAATCAGTTCAATATCTTTCTTCTCCATCACCAAATTTCAAGTTTCTTCGTCAGTAATCCAGAGAGTTAAAAGACAATAAATGAATGACAAATATTTTAGGTTTTTTCTTCTCCATCCCAAACTCTTAGGTTTTTTTCATCACTAAGAACCAAACATAATAGACTATAGTAGGTGTAAAAAATTAATTATATTTTATTTTTCAACTACAACATAAAATTTTAGGTTTTTCCCCACTAAAAAACAAAGATAAAAGACTATAGTCCATGACATATCTTCTATATAATATAGGTAAAAATTAAGATTAAATAATGAAGCTCAAACTTATTTATATTTACCTTTTTCACATTTAATTATGGTTTATTAGATGTAAATCAGTTCAATATGTTTCTTTTCTATCACCAAATTTCAAGTTTCTTCGTCAGTAATCCAGAGAGTTAAAAGACAATAAATGAATGACAAATATTTTAGGTTTTTTCTTCTCCATCCCAAACTCTTAGGTTTTTTCATCACTAAGCACCAAACATAATAGACTATAGTAGGTGTAAAAAATTAATTATATTTTATTTTTCAACTACAACATAAAATTTTAGGTTTTTCCCCACTAAAAAACAAATATAAAAGACTATAGTCCATGACATATCTTTTATATAATATAGGTAAAAATTAAGATTAAATAATGAAGCTCAAACTTATTTATATTTACCTTTTTCACATTTAATTATGGTTTATTAGATGTAAATCAGTTCAATATATTTCTTCTCCATCACCAAATTTCATGTTTCTTCGTCAGTAATCCAGAGAGTTAAAAGACAATAATGAATGACAAATATTTTAGGTTTTTTCTTCTCCATCCCAAACTCTTAGGTTTTTTTCATCACTAAGAACCAAACATAATAGACTATAGTAGGTGTAAAAAATTAATTATATTTTATTTTTCAACTACAACATAAAATTTTAGGTTTTTCCCCACTAAAAAACAAAGATAAAAGACTATAGTCCATGACATATCTTTTATATAATATAGGTAAAAATTAAGATTAAATAATGAAGCTCAAACTTATTTATATTTACCTTTTTCACATTTAATTATGGTTTATTAGATGTAAATCAGTTCAATATGTTTCTTTTCTATCACCAAATTTCAAGTTTCTTCGACAATAATCCAGAGAGTTAAAAGACAATAAATGAATGACAAATATTTTAGGTTTTTTCTTCTCCATCCCAAACTCTTAGGTTTTTTTCATCACTAAGCACCAAACATAATAGACTATAGTAGGTGTAAAAAATTAATTATATTTTATTTTTCAACTACAACATAAAATTTTAGGTTTTTCCCCACTAAAAAACAAATATAAAAGACTATAGTCCATGACATATCTTTTATATAATATAGGTAAAAATTAAGATTAAATAATGAAGCTCAAACTTATTTATATTTACCTTTTTCACATTTAATTATGGTTTATTAGATGTAAATCAGTTCAATATGTTTCTTCTCCATCACCAAATTTCATGTTTCTTCGTCAGTAATCCAGAGAGTTAAAAGACAATAAATGAATGACAAATATTTTAGGTTTTTTCTTCTCCATCCCAAACTCTTAGGTTTTTTTCATCACTAAGCACCAAACATAATAGACTATAGTAGGTGTAAAAAATTAATTATATTTTATTTTTCAACTACAACATAAAATTTTAGGTTTTTCCCCACTAAAAAACAAAGATAAAAGACTAGTCCATGACATATCTTTTATATAATATAGGTAAAAATTAAGATTAAATAATGAAGCTCAAACTTATTTATATTTACCTTTTTCACATTTAATTATGGTTTATTAGATGTAAATCAGTTCAATATGTTTCTTCTCCATCACCAAATTTCATGTTTCTTCGTCAGTAATCCAGAGAGTTAAAAGACAATAAATGAATGACAAATATTTTAGGTTTTTTCTTCTCCATCCCAAACTCTTAGGTTTTTTTCATCACTAAGCACCAAACATAATAGACTATAGTAGGTGTAAAAAATTAATTATATTTTATTTTTCAACTACAACATAAAATTTTAGGTTTTTCCCCACTAAAAAACAAATATAAAAGACTATAGTCCATGACATATCTTTTATATAATATAGGTAAAAAGTAAGATTAAATAATAAAGCTCAAACTTATTTATATTTACCTTTTTCACATTTAATTATGGTTTATTAGATGTAAATCAGTTCAATATGTTTCTTCTCCATCACCAAATTTCATGTTTCTTCGTAAGTAATCCAGAGAGTTAAAAGACAATAAATGAATGACAAATATTTTAGGTTTTTTATTCTCCATCCCAAACTCTTAGGTTTTTTTCATCACTAAGCACCAAACATAATAGACTATAGTAGGTGTAAAAAATTAATTATATTTTATTTTTCAACTACAACATAAAATTTTAGGTTTTTCCCCACTAAAAAACAAAGATAAAAGACTAGTCCATGACATATCTTTTATATAATATAGGTAAAAATTAAGATTAAATAATGAAGCCCAAACTTATTTATATTTACCTTTTTCACATTTAATTATGGTTTATTAGATGTAAATCAGTTCAATATATTTCTTCTCCATCACCAAATTTCAAGTTTCTTCGTCAGTAATCCAGAGAGTTAAAAGACAATAAATGAATGACAAATATTTTAGGTTTTTTCTTCTCCATCCCAAACTCTTAGGTTTTTTTCATCACTAAGAACCAAACATAATAGACTATAGTAGGTGTAAAAAATTAATTATATTTTATTTTTCAACTACAACATAAAATTTTAGGTTTTTCCCCACTAAAAAACAAAGATAAAAGACTATAGTCCATGACATATCTTCTATATAATATAGGTAAAAATTAAGATTAAATAATGAAGCTCAAACTTATTTATATTTACCTTTTTCACATTTAATTATGGTTTATTAGATGTAAATCAGTTCAATATGTTTCTTTTCTATCACCAAATTTCAAGTTTCTTCGTCAGTAATCCAGAGAGTTAAAAGACAATAAATGAATGACAAATATTTTAGGTTTTTTCTTCTCCATCCCAAACTCTTAGGTTTTTTTCATCACTAAGCACCAAACATAATAGACTATAGTAGGTGTAAAAAATTAATTATATTTTATTTTTCAACTACAACATAAAATTTTAGGTTTTTCCCCACTAAAAAACAAATATAAAAGACTATAGTCCATGACATATCTTTTATATAATATAGGTAAAAATTAAGATTAAATAATGAAGCTCAAACTTATTTATATTTACCTTTTTCACATTTAATTATGGTTTATTAGATGTAAATCAGTTCAATATATTTCTTCTCCATCACCAAATTTCATGTTTCTTCGTCAGTAATCCAGAGAGTTAAAAGACAATAAATGAATGACAAATATTTTAGGTTTTTTCTTCTCCATCCCAAACTCTTAGGTTTTTTTCATCACTAAGAACCAAACATAATAGACTATAGTAGGTGTAAAAAATTAATTATATTTTATTTTTCAACTACAACATAAAATTTTAGGTTTTTCCCCACTAAAAAACAAAGATAAAAGACTATAGTCCATGACATATCTTTTATATAATATAGGTAAAAATTAAGATTAAATAATGAAGCTCAAACTTATTTATATTTACCTTTTTCACATTTAATTATGGTTTATTAGATGTAAATCAGTTCAATATGTTTCTTTTCTATCACCAAATTTCAAGTTTCTTCGTCAGTAATCCAGAGAGTTAAAAGACAATAAATGAATGACAAATATTTTAGGTTTTTTCTTCTCCATCCCAAACTCTTAGGTTTTTTTCATCACTAAGCACCAAACATAATAGACTATAGTAGGTGTAAAAAATTAATTATATTTTATTTTTCAACTACAACATAAAATTTTAGGTTTTTCCCCACTAAAAAACAAATATAAAAGACTATAGTCCATGACATATCTTTTATATAATATAGGTAAAAATTAAGATTAAATAATGAAGCTCAAACTTATTTATATTTACCTTTTTCACATTTAATTATGGTTTATTAGATGTAAATCAGTTCAATATGTTTCTTCTCCATCACCAAATTTCATGTTTCTTCGTCAGTAATCCAGAGAGTTAAAAGACAATAAATGAATGACAAATATTTTAGGTTTTTTCTTCTCCATCCCAAACTCTTAGGTTTTTTTCATCACTAAGCACCAAACATAATAGACTATAGTAGGTGTAAAAAATTAATTATATTTTATTTTTCAACTACAACATAAAATTTTAGGTTTTTCCCCACTAAAAAACAAAGATAAAAGACTAGTCCATGACATATCTTTTATATAATATAGGTAAAAATTAAGATTAAATAATGAAGCTCAAACTTATTTATATTACCTTTTTCACATTTAATTATGGTTTATTAGATGTAAATCAGTTCAATATGTTTCTTCTCCATCACCAAATTTCATGTTTCTTCGTCAGTAATCCAGAGAGTTAAAAGACAATAAATGAATGACAAATATTTTAGGTTTTTTCTTCTCCATCCCAAACTCTTAGGTTTTTTTCATCACTAAGCACCAAACATAATAGACTATAGTAGGTGTAAAAATTAATTATATTTTATTTTTCAACTACAACATAAAATTTTAGGTTTTTCCCCACTAAAAACAAATATAAAAGACTATAGTCCATGACATATCTTTTATATAATATAGGTAAAAAGTAAGATTAAATAATAAAGCTCAAACTTATTTATATTTACCTTTTTCACATTTAATTATGGTTTATTAGATGTAAATCAGTTCAATATGTTTCTTCTCCATCACCAAATTTCATGTTTCTTCGTCAGTAATCCAGAGAGTTAAAAGACAATAAATGAATGACAAATATTTTAGGTTTTTTATTCTCCATCCCAAACTCTTAGGTTTTTTTCATCACTAAGCACCAAACATAATAGACTATAGTAGGTGTAAAAAATTAATTATATTTTATTTTTCAACTACAACATAAAATTTTAGGTTTTTCCCCACTAAAAAACAAAGATAAAAGACTAGTCCATGACATATCTTTTATATAATATAGGTAAAAATTAAGATTAAATAATGAAGCTCAAACTTATTTATATTTACCTTTTTCACATTTAATTATGGTTTATTAGATGTAAATCAGTTCAATATGTTTCTTCTCCATCACCAAATTTCATGTTTCTTCGTCAGTAATCCAGAGAGTTAAAAGACAATCAATGAATGACAAATATTTCGGTTTTTCTTCTCCATCCCAAACTCTTAGGTTTTTTTCATAACTAAGCACCAAACATAATAGACTATAGTAGGTGTAAAAAATTAATTATATTTTATTTTTCAACTACAACATAAAATTTAGGTTTTTCCCCACTAAAAAACAAAGATAAAAGACTATAGTCAATGACATATCTTTTATATAATATAGGTAAAAATTAAGATTAAATAATGAAGCTCAAAATTATTTATATTTACCTTTTTCACATTTAATTATGGTTTATTAGATGTAAATCAGTTCAATATATTTCTTCTCCATCCCCAAATTTCATGTTTCTTCGTCAGTAATCCAGAGAGTTAAAAGTCAATCATTGAATGACAAATATTTTCGGTTTTTTCTTGTCCATCCCAAACTCTTAGGTTTTTTTCATCACTAAGCACCAAACATAATAGACTATAGTAGGTGTAAAAATTAATTATATTTTATTTTCAACTACAACATTAAATTTTAGGTTTTTCCCCACTAAAAAACAAAGATAAAAGACTATAGTCAATGACATATCTTTTATATAATATAGGTAAAAATTAAGATTAAATAATGAAGCTCAAAATTATTGATATTTACCTTTTTCACATTTAATTATGGTTTATTAGATGTAAATCAGTTCAATATATTTCTTCTCCATCACCAAATTTCATGTTTCTTCGTCAGTAATCCAGAGAGTTAAAAGACAATAAATGAATGACAAATATTTTAGGTTTTTTCTTCTCCATCCCAAACTCTTAGGTTTTTTTCATCACTAAGCACCAAACATAAAAGACTATAGTAGGTGTAAAAAATTAATTATATTTTATTTTTCAACTACAACATAAAATTTTAGGTTTTTCCCCACTAAAAAACAAATATAAAAGACTATAGTCCATGACATATCTTTTATATAATATAGGTAAAAATTAAGATTAAATAATGAAGCTCAAACTTATTTATATTTACCTTTTTCACATTTAATTATGGTTTATTAGATGTAAATCAGTTCAATATGTTTCTTCTCCATCACCAAATTTCATGTTTTTTCGTCAGTAATCCAGAGAGTTAAAAGACAATCAATGAATGACAAATATTTTCGGTTTTTTCTTCTCCATCCCAAACTCTTAGGTTTTTTTCATCACTAAGCACCAAACATAATAGACTATAGTAGGTGTAAAAAATTAATTATATTTTATTTTTCAACTACAACATAAAATTTTAGGTTTTTTCCCCACTAAAAAACAAAGATAAAAGACTATAGTCCATGACATATCTTTTATATAATATAGGTAAAAATTAAGATTAAATAATGAAGCTCAAACTTATTTATATTTACCTTTTTCACATTTAATTATGGTTTATTAGATGTAAATCAGTTCAATATGTTTCTTCTCCATCACGAAATTTCATGTTTCTTCGTCAGTAATACAGAGAGATAAAAGACAATAAATGAATGACAAATATTTTAGGTTTTTTCTACTCCGTCCCAAACTCTTAGGTTTTTTTCATCACTAAGAACCAAACATAATAGACTATAGTAGGTGTAAAAAATTAATTATATTTTATTTTTCAACTACAACATAAAATTTTAGGTTTTTCCCCACTAAAAAACAAAGATAAAAGACTATAGTCCATGACATATCTTATATATAATATAGGTAAAAATTAAGATTAAATAATGAAGCTCAAACTTATTTATATTTACCTTTTTCACATTTAATTATGGTTTATTAGATGTAAATCAGTTCAATATATTTCTTCTCCATTACCAAATTTCATGTTTCTTCGTCAGTAATCCAGAGAGTTAAAAGACAATAAATGAATGACAAATATTTTAGGTTTTTTCTTATCCATCCCAAACTCTTAGGTTTTTTTCATCATTACGCACCAAACATAATAGACTATAGTAGGTGTAAAAAATTAATTATATTTTATTTTTCAACTACAACATAAAATTTTAGGTTTTTCCCCACTAAAAAACAAAGATAAAAGACTATAGTCCATGACATATCTTTTATATAATATAGGTAAAAATTAAGATTAAATAATGAAGCTCAAACTTATTTATATTTACCTTTTTCACATTTAATTATGGTTTATTAGATGTAAATCAGTTCAATATGTTTCTTCTCCATCACCAAATTTCATGTTTCTTCGTTAGTAATACAGAGAGATAAAAGACAATAAATGAATGACAAATATTTTAGGTTTTTTCTACTCCGTCCCAAACTCTTAGGTTTTTTTCATCACTAAGCACCAAACATAATAGACTATAGTAGGTGTAAAAAATTAATTATATTTTATTTTTCAACTACAACATAAAATTTTAGGTTTTTCCCCACTAAAAAACAAAGATAAAAGACTATAGTCCATGACATATCTTATATATAATATAGGTAAAAATTAAGATTAAATAATGAAGCTCAAAATTATTTATATTTACCTTTTTCACATTTAATTATGGTTTATTAGATGTAAATCAGTTCAATATGTTTCTTCTCCATCACCAAATTTCATGTTTCTTCGTCAGTAATACAGAGAGATAAAAGACAATAAATGAATGACAAATATTTTAGGTTTTTTCTACTCCGTCCCAAACTCTTAGGTTTTTTTCATCACTAAGAACCAAACATAATAGACTATAGTAGGTGTAAAAAATTAATTATATTTTATTTTTAAACTAAAACATAAAATTTTAGGTTTTTCCCCACTAAAAAACAAAGATAAAAGACTATAGTCCATGACATATCTTATATATAATATAGGTAAAAATTAAGATTAAATAATGAAGCTCAAACTTATTTATATTTACCTTTTTCACATTTAATTATGGTTTATTAGATGTAAATCAATTCAATATATTTCTTCTCCATTACCAAATTTCATGTTTCTTCGTCAGTAATCCAGAGAGTTAAAAGACAATTAATGAATGACAAATATTTTAGGTTTTTTCTTCTCCATCCCAAACTCTTAGGTTTTTTCATCACTAAGAACCAAACATAATAGACTATAGTAGGTGTAAAAAATTAATTATATTTTATTTTTCAACTACAACATAAAATTTTAGGTTTTTCCCCACTAAAAAACAAAGATAAAAGACTATAGTCCATGACATATCTTTTATATAATATAGGTAAAAATTAAGATTAAATAATGAAGCTCAAACTTATTTATATTTACCTTTTTCACATTTAATTATGGTTTATTAGATGTAAATCAGTTCAATATGTTTCTTTTCTATCACCAAATTTCATGTTTCTTCGTCAGTAATCCAGAGAGTTAAAAGACAATAAATGAATGACAAATATTTTAGGTTTTTTCTTCTCCATCCCAAACTCTTAGGTTTTTTTCATCACTAAGCACCAAACATAATAGACTATAGTAGGTGTAAAAAATTAATTATATTTTATTTTTCAACTACAACATAAAATTTTAGGTTTTTCCCCACTAAAAAACAAAGATAAAAGAATATAGTCCATGACATATCTTATATATAATATAGGTAAAAATTAAGATTAAATAATGAAGCTCAAACTTATTTATATTTACCTTTTTCACATTTAATTATGGTTTATTAGATGTAAATCAGTTCAATATATTTCTTCTCCATCACCAAATTTCATGTTTCTTCGTCATTAATCTAGAGAGTTAAAAGACAATAAATGAATGACAAATATTTTAGGTTTTTTCTTCTCCATCCCAAACTCTTAGGTTTTTTTCATCACTAAGAACCAAACATAATAGACTATAGTAGGTGTAAAAAATTAATTATATTTTATTTTTCAACTACAACATAAAATTTTAGGTTTTTCCCCACTAAAAAACAAAGATAAAAGACTATAGTCCATGACATATCTTTTATATAATATAGGTAAAAATTAAGATTAAATAATGAAGCTCAAACTTATTTATATTTACCTTTTTCACATTTAATTATGGTTTATTAGATGTAAATCAGTTCAATATGTTTCTTTTCTATCACCAAATTTCAAGTTTCTTCGTCAGTAATCCAGAGAGTTAAAAGACAATAAATGAATGACAAATATTTTAGGTTTTTTCTTCTCCATCCCAAACTCTTAGGTTTTTTTCATCACTAAGCACCAAACATAATAGACTATAGTAGGTGTAAAAAATTAATTATATTTTATTTTTCAACTACAACATAAAAGTTTAGGTTTTTCCCCACTAAAAAACAAATATAAAAGACATTAGTCCATGACATATCTTTTATATAATATAGGTAAAAATTAAGATTAAATAATGAAGCTCAAACGTATTTATATTTACCTTTTTCACATTTAATTATGGTTTATTAGATGTAAATCAGTTCAATATGTTTCTTCTCCATCACCAAATTTCATGTTTCTTCGTCAGTAATCCAGAGAGTTAAAAGACAATAAATGAATGACAAATATTTTAGGTTTTTTCTTATCCATCCCAAACTCTTAGGTTTTTTTCATCATTACGCACCAAACATAATAGACTATAGTAGGTGTAAAAAATTAATTATATTTTATTTTTCAACTACAACATAAAATTTTAGGTTTTTCCCCACTAAAAAACAAAGATAAAAGACTATAGTCCATGACATATCTTTTATATAATATAGGTAAAAATTAAGATTAAATAATGAAGCTCAAACTTATTTATATTTACCTTTTTCACATTTAATTATGGTTTATTAGATGTAAATCAGTTCAATATGTTTCTTCTCCATCACCAAATTTCATGTTTCTTCGTCAGTAATACAGAGAGATAAAAGACAATAAATGAATGACAAATATTTTAGGTTTTTTCTACTCCGTCCCAAACTCTTAGGTTTTTTTCATCACTAAGAACCAAACATAATAGACTACAGTAGGTGTAAAAAATTAATTATATTTTATTTTTCAACTACAACATAAAATTTTAGGTTTTTCCCCACTAAAAAACAAAGATAAAAGACTATAGTCCATGACATATCTTATATATAATATAGGTAAAAATTAAGATTAAATAATGAAGCTCAAACTTATTTATATTTACCTTTTTCACATTTAATTATGGTTTATTAGATGTAAATCAGTTCAATATGTTTCTTCTCCATCACCAAATTTCATGTTTCTTCGTCAGTAATACAGAGAGATAAAAGACAATAAATGAATGACAAATATTTTAGGTTTTTTCTACTCCGTCCCAAACTCTTAGGTTTTTTTCATCACTAAGAACCAAACATAATAGACTATAGTAGGTGTAAAAAATTAATTATATTTTATTTTTCAACTACAACATAAAATTTTAGGTTTTTCCCCACTAAAAAACAAAGATAAAAGACTATAGTCAATGACATATCTTTTATATAATATAGGTAAAAATTAAGATTAAATAATGAAGCTCAAACTTATTTATATTTACCTTTTTCACATTTAATTATGGTTTATTAGATGTAAATCAGTTCAATATATTTCTTCTCCATCACCAAATTTCATGTTTCTTCGTCATTAATCTAGAGAGTTAAAAGACAATAAATGAATGACAAATATTTTAGGTTTTTTCTTCTCCATCCCAAACTCTTAGGTTTTTTTCATCACTAAGAACCAAACATAATAGACTATAGTAGGTGTAAAAAATTAATTATATTTTATTTTTCAACTACAACATAAAATTTTAGGTTTTTCCCCACTAAAAAACAAAGATAAAAGACTATAGTCCATGACATATCTTTTATATAATATAGGTAAAAATTAAGATTAAATAATGAAGCTCAAACTTATTTATATTTACCTTTTTCACATTTAATTATGGTTTATTAGATGTAAATCAGTTCAATATGTTTCTTTTCTATCACCAAATTTCAAGTTTCTTCGTCAGTAATCCAGAGAGTTAAAAGACAATAAATGAATGACAAATATTTTAGGTTTTTTCTTCTCCATCCCAAACTCTTAGGTTTTTTTCATCACTAAGCACCAAACATAATAGACTATAGTAGGTGTAAAAAATTAATTATATTTTATTTTTCAACTACAACATAAAAGTTTAGGTTTTTCCCCACTAAAAAACAAATATAAAAGACATTAGTCCATGACATATCTTTTATATAATATAGGTAAAAATTAAGATTAAATAATGAAGCTCAAACTTATTTATATTTACCTTTTTCACATTTAATTATGGTTTATTAGATGTAAATCAGTTCAATATGTTTCTTCTCCATCACCAAATTTCATGTTTCTTCGTCAGTAATCCAGAGAGTTAAAAGACAATAAATGAATGACAAATATTTTAGGTTTTTTCTTATCCATCCCAAACTCTTAGGTTTTTTTCATCATTACGCACCAAACATAATAGACTATAGTAGGTGTAAAAAATTAATTATATTTTATTTTTCAACTACAACATAAAATTTTAGGTTTTTCCCCACTAAAAAACAAAGATAAAAGACTATAGTCCATGACATATCTTTTATATAATATAGGTAAAAATTAAGATTAAATAATGAAGCTCAAACTTATTTATATTTACCTTTTTCACATTTAATTATGGTTTATTAGATGTAAATCAGTTCAATATGTTTCTTCTCCATCACCAAATTTCATGTTTCTTCGTTAGTAATACAGAGAGATAAAAGACAATAAATGAATGACAAATATTTTAGGTTTTTTCTACTCCGTCCCAAACTCTTAGGTTTTTTTCATCACTAAGCACCAAACATAATAGACTATAGTAGGTGTAAAAAATTAATTATATTTTATTTTTCAACTACAACATAAAATTTTAGGTTTTTCCCCACTAAAAAACAAAGATAAAAGACTATAGTCCATGACATATCTTATATATAATATAGGTAAAAATTAAGATTAAATAATGAAGCTCAAACATATTTATATTTACCTTTTTCACATTTAATTATGGTTTATTAGATGTAAATCAGTTCAATATGTTTCTTCTCCATCACCAAATTTCATGTTTCTTCGTCAGTAATACAGAGAGATAAAAGACAATAAATGAATGACAAATATTTTAGGTTTTTTCTACTCCGTCCCAAACTCTTAGGTTTTTTTCATCACTAAGAACCAAACATAATAGACTATAGTAGGTGTAAAAAATTAATTATATTTTATTTTTCAACTACAACATAAAATTTTAGGTTTTTCCCCACTAAAAAACAAAGATAAAAGACTATAGTCAATGACATATCTTTTATATAATATAGGTAAAAATTAAGATTAAATAATGAAGCTCAAACTTATTTATATTTACCTTTTTCACATTTAATTATGGTTTATTAGATGTAAATCAGTTCAATATGTTTCTTTTCTATCACCAAATTTCAAGTTTCTTCGTCAGTAATCCAGAGAGTTAAAAGACAATAAATGAATGACAAATATTTTAGGTTTTTTCTTCTCCATCCCAAACTCTTAGGTTTTTTTCATCACTAAGCACCAAACATAATAGACTATAGTAGGTGTAAAAAATTAATTATATTTTATTTTTCAACTACAACATAAAATTTTAGGTTTTTCCCCACTAAAAAACAAAGATAAAAGACTATAGTCCATGACATATCTTATATATAATATAGGTAAAAATTAAGATTAAATAATGAAGCTCAAACTTATTTATATTTACCTTTTTCACATTTAATTATGGTTTATTAGATGTAAATCAGTTCAATATGTTTCTTCTCCATCACCAAATTTCATGTTTCTTCGTCAGTAATACAGAGAGATAAAAGACAATAAATGAATGACAAATATTTTAGGTTTTTTCTACTCCGTCCCAAACTCTTAGGTTTTTTTCATCACTAAGAACCAAACATAATAGACTATAGTAGGTGTAAAAAATTAATTATATTTTATTTTTCAACTACAACATAAAATTTTAGGTTTTTCCCCACTAAAAAACAAAGATAAAAGACTATAGTCCATGACATATCTTTTATATAATATAGGTAAAAATTAAGATTAAATAATGAAGCTCAAAATTATTTATATTTACCTTTTTCACATTTAATTATGGTTTATTAGATGTAAATCAGTTCAATATGTTTCTTCTCCATCACCAAATTTCATGTTTCTTCGTCAGTAATACAGAGAGATAAAAGACAATAAATGAATGACAAATATTTTAGGTTTTTTCTACTCCATCCCAAACTCTTAGGTCTTTTTCATCACTAAGCACCAAACATAATAGACTATAGTAGGTGTAAAAAATTAATTATATTTTATTTTTCAACTACAACATAAAATTTTAGGTTTTTCCCCACTAAACAACAAAGATAAAAGACTATAGTCCATGACATATCTTTTATATAATATAGGTAAAAATTAAGATTAAATAATGAAGCTCAAACTTATTTATATTTACCTTTTTCACATTTAATTTTGGTTTATTAGATAAAAATAAGTTCAATATGTTTCTTCTCCATCACCAAATTTCATGTTTCTTCGTCAGTGATCCAGAGAGTTAAAAGACAATCAATGAATGACAAATATTTTCGGTTTTTTCTTCTCCATCCCAAACTCTTAGGTTGTTTTCATCACTAAGCACCAAACATAATAGACTATAGTAGGTGTAAAAAATTAATTATATTTTATTTTTCAACTACAACATAAAATTTTAGGTTTTTCCCCACTAAAAAACAAAGATAAAAGACTAGTCCATGACATATCTTTTATATAATATAGGTAAAAATTAAGATTAAATAATGAAGCTCAAACTTATTTATATTTACCTTTTTCACATTTAATTATGGTTTATTAGATGTAAATCAGTTCAATATGTTTCTTCTCCATCACCAAATTTCATGTTTCTTCGTCAGTAATCTAGAGAGTTAAAAGACAATCAATGAATGACAAATATTTTCGGTTTTTTCTTCTCCATCCCAAACTCTTAGGTTTTTTTCATCACTAAGCACCAAACATAATAGACTATAGTAGGTGTAAAAAATTAATTATATTTTATTTCTCAACTACAACATAAAATTTTAGGTTTTTCCCCACTAAACAACAAAGATAAAAGACTATAGTCCATGACATATCTTTTATATAATATAGGTAAAAATTAAGATTATATAATGAAGCTCAAACTTATTTATATTTACCTTTTTCACATTTAATTTTGGTTTATTAGATGTAAATCAGTTCAATATGTTTCTTCTCCATCACCAAATTTCATGTTTCTTCGTCAGTAATCCAGAGAGATAAAAGACAATAAATGAATGACAAATATTTTAGGTTTTTTCTACTCCGTCCCAAACTCTTAGGTTTTTTTCATCACTAAGCACCAAACATAATAGACTATAGTAGGTGTAAAAAATTAATTATATTTTATTTTTCAACTACAACATAAAATTTTAGGTTTTTCCCCACTAAACAACAAAGATAAAAGACTATAGTCCATGACATATCTTTTATATAATATAGGTAAAAATTAAGATTAAATAATGAAGCTCAAACTTATTTATATTTACCTTTTTCACATTTAATTTTGGTTTATTAGATATAAATCAGTTCAATATGTTTCTTCTCCATCACCAAATTTCATGTTTCTTCGTCAGTAGTCCAGAGAGTTAAAAGACAATCAATGAATGACAAATATTTTCGGTTTTTTCTTCTCCATCCCAAACTCTTAGGTTTTTTTAATCACCAAGCACCAAACATAATAGACTATAGTAGGTGTAAAAAATTAATTATATTTTATTTTTCAACTACAACATAAAATTTTAGGTTTTTCCCCACTAAAAAACAAAGATAAAAGACTAGTCCATGACATATCTTTTATATAATATAGGTAAAAATTAAGATTAAATAATGAAGCTCAAACTTATTTATATTTACCTTTTTCACATTTAATTTTGGTTTATTAGATGTAAATCAGTTCAATATGTTTCTTCTCCATCACCAAATTTCATGTTTCTTCGTCAGTAATCCAGAGAGATAAAAGACAATAAATGAATGACAAATATTTTAGGTTTTTTCTACTCCGTCCCAAACTCTTAGGTTTTTTTCATCACTAAGCACCAAACATAATAGACTATAGTAGGTGTAAAAAATTAATTATATTTTATTTTTCAACTACAACATAAAATTTTAGGTTTTTCCCCACTAAACAACAAAGATAAAAGACTATAGTCCATGACATATCTTTTATATAATATAGGTAAAAATTAAGATTAAATAATGAAGCTCAAACTTATTTATATTTACCTTTTTCACATTTAATTTTGGTTTATTAGATATAAATCAGTTCAATATGTTTCTTCTCCATCACCAAATTTCATGTTTCTTCGTCAGTAATCCAGAGAGTTAAAAGACAATCAATGAATGACAAATATTTTCGGTTTTTTCTTCTCCATCCCAAACTCTTAGGTTTTTTTAATCACCAAGCACCAAACATAATAGACTATAGTAGGTGTAAAAAATTAATTATATTTTATTTTTCAACTACAACATAAAATTTTAGGTTTTTCCCCACTAAAAAACAAAGATAAAAGACTAGTCCATGACATATCTTTTATATAATATAGGTAAAAATTAAGATTAAATAATGAAGCTCAAACTTATTTATATTTACCTTTTTCACATTTAATTATGGTTTATTAGATGTAAATCAATTCAATATGTTTCTTCTCCATCACCAAATTTCATGTTTCTTCGTCAGTAATCCAGAGAGTTAAAAGACTATCAATGAATGACAAATATTTTCGGTTTTTTCTTCTCCATCCCAAACTCTTAGGTTTTTTTCATCACCAAGCACCAAACATAATAGACTATAGTAGGTGTAAAAAATTAATTATATTTTATTTTTCAACTACAACATAAAATTTTAGGTTTTTCCCCACTAAACAACAAAGATAAAAGACTAGTCCATGACATATCTTTTATATAATATAGGTAAAAATTAAGATTAAATAATGAAGCTCAAACTTATTTATATTTACATTTTTCACATTTAATTTTGGTTTATTAGATATAAATAAGTTCAATATGTTTCTTCTCCATCACCAAATTTCATGTTTCTTCGTCAGTAATCCAGAGAGATAAAAGACAATCAATGAATGACAAATATTTTCGGTTTTTTCTTCTCCATCCCAAACTCTTAGGTTTTTTACATCACTAAGCACCAAACATAATAGACTATAGTAGGTGTAAAAAATTAATTATATTTTATTTTTCAACTACAACATAAAATTTTAGGTTTTTCCCCACTAAAAAACAAAGATAAAAGACTAGTCCATGACATATCTTTTATATAATATAGGTAAAAATTAAGATTAAATAATGAAGCTCAAACTTATTTATATTTACCTTTTTCACATTTAATTATGGTTTATTAGATGTAAATCAGTTCAATATGTTTCTTCTCCATCACCAAATTTCATGTTTCTTCGTCAGTAATCCAGAGAGTTAAAAGACAATCAATGAATGACAAATATTTTCGGTTTTTTCTTCTCCATCCCAAACTCTTAGGTTTTTTTCATCACTAAGCACCAAACATAATAGACTATAGTAGGTGTAAAAAATTAATTATATTTTATTTTTCAACTACAACATAAAATTTTAGGTTTTTCCCCACTAAACAACAAAGATAAAAGACTATAGTCCATGACATATCTTTTATATAATATAGGTAAAAATTAAGATTAAATAATGAAGCTCAAACTTATTTATATTTACCTTTTTCACATTTAATTTTGGTTTATTAGATATAAATAAGTTCAATATGTTTCTTCTCCATCACCAAATTTCATGTTTCTTCGTCAGTAATCCAGAGAGTTAAAAGACAATCAATGAATGACAAATATTTTCGGTTTTTTCTTCTCCATCCCAAACTCTTAGGTTTTTTTCATCACTAAGCACCAAACATAATAGACTATAGTAGGTGTAAAAAATTAATTATATTTTATTTTTCAACTACAACATAAAATTTTAGGTTTTTCCCCACTAAAAAACAAAGATAAAAGACTAGTCCATGACATATCTTTTATATAATATAGGTAAAAATTAAGATTAAATAATGAAGCTCAAACTTATTTATATTTACCTTTTTCACATTTAATTATGGTTTATTAGATGTAAATCAGTTCAATATGTTTCTTCTCCATCACCAAATTTCATGTTTCTTCGTCAGTAATCTAGAGAGTTAAAAGACAATCAATGAATGACAAATATTTTCGGTTTTTTCTTCTCCATCCCAAACTCTTAGGTTTTTTTCATCACTAAGCACCAAACATAATAGACTATAGTAGGTGTAAAAAATTAATTATATTTTATTTTTCAACTACAACATAAAATTTTAGGTTTTTCCCCACTAAACAAAAAAGATAAAAGACTATAGTCCATGACATATCTTTTATATAATATAGGTAAAAATTAAGATTAAATAATGAAGCTCAAACTTATTTATATTTACATTTTTCACATTTAAATTTGGTTTATTAGATATAAATAAGTTCAATATGTTTCTTCTCCATCACCAAATTTCATGTTTCTTCGTCAGTAATCCAGAGAGTTAAAAGACAATCAATGAATGACAAATATTTTCGGTTTTTTCTTCTCCATCCTAAACTCTTAGGTTTTTTACATCACTAAGCACCAAACATAATAGACTATAGTAGGTGTAAAAAATTAATTATATTTTATTTTTCAACTACAACATAAAATTTTAGGTTTTTCCCCACTAAAAAACAAAGATAAAAGACTAGTCCATGACATATCTTTTATATAATATAGGTAAAAATTAAGATTAAATAATGAAGCTCAAACTTATTTATATTTACCTTTTTCACATTTAATTATGGTTTATTAGATGTAAATCAGTTCAATATGTTTCTTCTCCATCACCAAATTTCATGTTTCTTCGTCAGTAATCCAGAGAGTTAAAAGACAATCAATGAATGACAAATATTTTCGGTTTTTTCTTATCCATCCCAAACTCTTAGGTTTTTTTCATCACTAAGCACCAAACATAATAGACTATAGTAGGTGTAAAAAATTAATTATATTTTATTTTTCAACTACAACATAAAATTTTAGGTTTTTCCCCACTAAACAACAAAGATAAAAGACTATAGTCCATGACATATCTTTTATATAATATAGGTAAAAATTAAGATTAAATAATGAAGCTCAAACTTATTTATATTTACCTTTTTCACATTTAATTTTGGTTTATTAGATATAAATCAGTTCAATATGTTTCTTCTCCATCACCAAATTTCATGTTTCTTCGTCAGTAATCCAGAGAGTTAAAAGACAATCAATGAATGACAAATATTTTCGGTTTTTTCTTATCCATCCCAAACTCTTAGGTTTTTTTCATCACTAAGCACCAAACATAATAGACTAGAGTAGGTGTAAAAAATTAATTATATTTTATTTTTCAACTACAACATAAAATTTTAGGTTTTTCCCCACTAAAAAACAAAGATAAAAGACTAGTCCATGACATATCTTTTATATAATATAGGTAAAAATTAAGATTAAATAATGAAGCTCAAACTTATTTATATTTACCTTTTTCACATTTAATTATGGTTTATTAGATGTAAATCAGTTCAATATGTTTCTTCTCCATCACCAAATTTCATGTTTCTTCGTCAGTAATCCAGAGAGTTAAAAGACAATCAATGAATGACAAATATTTTCGGTTTTTTCTTCTCCATCCCAAACTCTTAGGTTTTTTTCATCACTAAGCACCAAACATAATAGACTATAGTAGGTGTAAAAAATTAATTATATTTTATTTTTCAACTACAACATAAAATTTTAGGTTTTTCCCCACTAAACAACAAAGATAAAAGACTATAGTCCATGACATATCTTTTATATAATATAGGTAAAAATTAAGATTAAATAATGAAGCTCAAACTTATTTATATTTACCTTTTTAACATTTAATTTTGGTTTATTAGATATAAATCAGTTCAATATGTTTCTTCTCCATCACCAAATTTCATGTTTCTTCGTCAGTAATCCAGAGAGTTAAAAGACAATCAATGAATGACAAATATTTTCGGTTTTTTCTTCTCCATCCCAAACTCTTAGGTTTTTTTCATCACTAAGCACCAAACATAATAGACTATAGTAGGTGTAAAAAATTAATTATATTTTATTTTTCAACTACAACATAAAATTTTAGGTTTTTCCCCACTAAACAACAAAGATAAAAGACTATAGTCCATGACATATCTTTTATATAATATAGGTAAAAATTAAGATTAAATAATGAAGCTCAAACTTATTTATATTTACCTTTTTCACATTTAATTTTGGTTTATTAGATATAAATAAGTTCAATATGTTTCTTCTCCATCACCAAATTTCATGTTTCTTCGTCAGTAATCCAGAGAGTTAAAAGACAATCAATGAATGACAAATATTTTCGGTTTTTTCTTCTCCATCCCAAACTCTTAGGTTTTTTTCATCACTAAGCACCAAACATAATAGACTATAGTAGGTGTAAAAAATTAATTATATTTTATTTTTCAACTACAACATAAAATTTTAGGTTTTTCCCCACTAAAAAACAAAGATAAAAGACTAGTCCATGACATATCTTTTATATAATATAGGTAAAAATTAAGATTAAATAATGAAGCTCAAACTTATTTATATTTACCTTTTTCACATTTAATTATGGTTTATTAGATGTAAATCAGTTCAATATGTTTCTTCTCCATCACCAAATTTCATGTTTCTTCGTCAGTAATCCAGAGAGTTAAAAGACAATCAATGAATGACAAATATTTTCGGTTTTTTCTTCTCCATCCCAAACTCTTAGGTTTTTTTCATCACTAAGCACCAAACATAATAGACTATAGTAGGTGTAAAAAATTAATTATATTTTATTTTTCAACTACAACATAAAATTTTAGGTTTTTCCCCACTAAAAAACAAAGATAAAAGACTAGTCCATGACATATCTTTTATATAATATAGGTAAAAATTAAGATTAAATAATGAAGCTCAAACTTATTTATATTTACCTTTTTCACATTTAATTATGGTTTATTAGATGTAAATCAGTTCAATATGTTTCTTCTCCATCACCAAATTTCATGTTTCTTCGTCAGTAATCCAGAGAGTTAAAAGACAATCACTGAATGACAAATATTTTCGGTTTTTTCTTCTCCATCCCAAACTCTTAGGTTTTTTTCATCACTAAGCACCAAACATAATAGACTATAGTAGGTGTAAAAAATTAATTATATTTTATTTTTCAACTACAACATAAAATTTTAGGTTTTTCCCCACTAAACAACAAAGATAAAAGACTATAGTCCATGACATATCTTTTATATAATATAGGTAAAAATTAAGATTAAATAATGAAGCTCAAACTTATTTATATTTACCTTTTTCACATTTAATTTTGGTTTATTAGATATAAATAAGTTCAATATGTTTCTTCTCCATCACCAAATTTCATGTTTCTTCGTCAGTAATCCAGAGAGTTAAAAGACAATCAATGAATGACAAATATTTTCGGTTTTTTCTTCTCCATCCCAAACTCTTAGGTTTTTTTCATCACTAAGCACCAAACATAATAGACTATAGTAGGTGTAAAAAATTAATTATATTTAATTTTTCAACTACAACATAAAATTTTAGGTTTTTCCCCACTAAAAAACAAAGATAAAAGACTAGTCCATGACATATCTTTTATATAATATAGGTAAAAATTAAGATTAAATAATGAAGCTCAAACTTATTTATATTTACCTTTTTCACATTTAATTATGGTTTATTAGATGTAAATCAGTTCAATATGTTTCTTCTCCATCACCAAATTTCATGTTTCTTCGTCAGTAATCCAGAGAGTTAAAAGACAATCAATGAATGACAAATATTTTCGGTTTCTTCTTCTCCATCCCAAACTCTTAGGTTTTTTTCATCACTAAGCACCAAACATAATAGACTATAGTATGTGTAAAAAATTAATTATATTTTATTTTTCAACTACAACATAAAATTTTAGGTTTTTCCCCACTAAAAAACAAAGATAAAAGACTAGTCCATGACATATCTTTTATATAATATAGGTAAAAATTAAGATTAAATAATGAAGCTCAAACTTATTTATATTTACCTTTTTCACATTTAATTATGGTTTATTAGATGTAAATCAGTTCAATATGTTTCTTCTCCATCACCAAATTTCATGTTTCTTCGTCAGTAATCCAGAGAGTTAAAAGACAATCAATGAATGACAAATATTTTCGGTTTTTTCTTATCCATCCCAAACTCTTAGGTTTTTTTCATCACTAAGCACCAAACATAATAGACTATAGTAGGTGTAAAAAATTAATTATATTTTATTTTTCAACTACAACATAAAATTTTAGGTTTTTCCCCACTAAACAACAAAGATAAAAGACTATAGTCCATGACATATCTTTTATATAATATAGGTAAAAATTAAGATTAAATAATGAAGCTCAAACTTATTTATATTTACCTTTTTCACATTTAATTTTGGTTTATTAGATATAAATCAGTTCAATATGTTTCTTCTCCATCACCAAATTTCATGTTTCTTCGTCAGTAATCCAGAGAGTTAAAAGACAATCAATGAATGACAAATATTTTCGGTTTTTTCTTATCCATCCCAAACTCTTAGGTTTTTTTCATCACTAAGCACCAAACATAATAGACTAGAGTAGGTGTAAAAAATTAATTATATTTTATTTTTCAACTACAACATAAAATTTTAGGTTTTTCCCCACTAAAAAACAAAGATAAAAGACTAGTCCATGACATATCTTTTATATAATATAGGTAAAAATTAAGATTAAATAATGAAGCTCAAACTTATTTATATTTACCTTTTTCACATTTAATTATGGTTTATTAGATGTAAATCAGTTCAATATGTTTCTTCTCCATCACCAAATTTCATGTTTCTTCGTCAGTAATCCAGAGAGTTAAAAGACAATCAATGAATGACAAATATTTTCGGTTTTTTCTTCTCCATCCCAAACTCTTAGGTTTTTTTCATCACTAAGCACCAAACATAATAGACTATAGTAGGTGTAAAAAATTAATTATATTTTATTTTTCAACTACAACATAAAATTTTAGGTTTTTCCCCACTAAACAACAAAGATAAAAGACTATAGTCCATGACATATCTTTTATATAATATAGGTAAAAATTAAGATTAAATAATGAAGCTCAAACTTATTTATATTTACCTTTTTAACATTTAATTTTGGTTTATTAGATATAAATCAGTTCAATATGTTTCTTCTCCATCACCAAATTTCATGTTTCTTCGTCAGTAATCCAGAGAGTTAAAAGACAATCAATGAATGACAAATATTTTCGGTTTTTTCTTCTCCATCCCAAACTCTTAGGTTTTTTTCATCACTAAGCACCAAACATAATAGACTATAGTAGGTGTAAAAAATTAATTATATTTTATTTTTCAACTACAACATAAAATTTTAGGTTTTTCCCCACTAAACAACAAAGATAAAAGACTATAGTCCATGACATATCTTTTATATAATATAGGTAAAAATTAAGATTAAATAATGAAGCTCAAACTTATTTATATTTACCTTTTTCACATTTAATTTTGGTTTATTAGATATAAATAAGTTCAATATGTTTCTTCTCCATCACCAAATTTCATGTTTCTTCGTCAGTAATCCAGAGAGTTAAAAGACAATCAATGAATGACAAATATTTTCGGTTTTTTCTTCTCCATCCCAAACTCTTAGGTTTTTTTCATCACTAAGCACCAAACATAATAGACTATAGTAGGTGTAAAAAATTAATTATATTTTATTTTTCAACTACAACATAAAATTTTAGGTTTTTCCCCACTAAAAAACAAAGATAAAAGACTAGTCCATGACATATCTTTTATATAATATAGGTAAAAATTAAGATTAAATAATGAAGCTCAAACTTATTTATATTTACCTTTTTCACATTTAATTATGGTTTATTAGATGTAAATCAGTTCAATATGTTTCTTCTCCATCACCAAATTTCATGTTTCTTCGTCAGTAATCCAGAGAGTTAAAAGACAATCAATGAATGACAAATATTTTCGGTTTTTTCTTCTCCATCCCAAACTCTTAGGTTTTTTTCATCACTAAGCACCAAACATAATAGACTATAGTAGGTGTAAAAAATTAATTATATTTTATTTTTCAACTACAACATAAAATTTTAGGTTTTTCCCCACTAAAAAACAAAGATAAAAGACTAGTCCATGACATATCTTTTATATAATATAGGTAAAAATTAAGATTAAATAATGAAGCTCAAACTTATTTATATTTACCTTTTTCACATTTAATTATGGTTTATTAGATGTAAATCAGTTCAATATGTTTCTTCTCCATCACCAAATTTCATGTTTCTTCGTCAGTAATCCAGAGAGTTAAAAGACAATCACTGAATGACAAATATTTTCGGTTTTTTCTTCTCCATCCCAAACTCTTAGGTTTTTTTCATCACTAAGCACCAAACATAATAGACTATAGTAGGTGTAAAAAATTAATTATATTTTATTTTTCAACTACAACATAAAATTTTAGGTTTTTCCCCACTAAACAACAAAGATAAAAGACTATAGTCCATGACATATCTTTTATATAATATAGGTAAAAATTAAGATTAAATAATGAAGCTCAAACTTATTTATATTTACCTTTTTCACATTTAATTTTGGTTTATTAGATATAAATAAGTTCAATATGTTTCTTCTCCATCACCAAATTTCATGTTTCTTCGTCAGTAATCCAGAGAGTTAAAAGACAATCAATGAATGACAAATATTTTCGGTTTTTTCTTCTCCATCCCAAACTCTTAGGTTTTTTTCATCACTAAGCACCAAACATAATAGACTATAGTAGGTGTAAAAAATTAATTATATTTAATTTTTCAACTACAACATAAAATTTTAGGTTTTTCCCCACTAAAAAACAAAGATAAAAGACTAGTCCATGACATATCTTTTATATAATATAGGTAAAAATTAAGATTAAATAATGAAGCTCAAACTTATTTATATTTACCTTTTTCACATTTAATTATGGTTTATTAGATGTAAATCAGTTCAATATGTTTCTTCTCCATCACCAAATTTCATGTTTCTTCGTCAGTAATCCAGAGAGTTAAAAGACAATCAATGAATGACAAATATTTTCGGTTTCTTCTTCTCCATCCCAAACTCTTAGGTTTTTTTCATCACTAAGCACCAAACATAATAGACTATAGTATGTGTAAAAAATTAATTATATTTTATTTTTCAACTACAACATAAAATTTTAGGTTTTTCCCCACTAAAAAACAAAGATAAAAGACTAGTCCATGACATATCTTTTATATAATATAGGTAAAAATTAAGATTAAATAATGAAGCTCAAACTTATTTATATTTACATTTTTCACATTTAATTTTGGTTTATTAGATATAAATAAGTTCAATATGTTTCTTCTCCATCACCAAATTTCATGTTTCTTCGTCAGTAATCCAGAGAGTTAAAAGACAATCAATGAATGACAAATATTTTCGGTTTTTTCTTCTCCATCCCAAACTGTTAGGTTTTTTTCATAACCAAGCACCAAACATAATAGACTATAGTAGGTGTAAAAAATTAATTATATTTTATTTTTCAACTACAACATAAAATTTTAGGTTTTTCCCCACTAAAAAACAAATATAAAAGACTATAGTCCATGACATATCTTTTATATAATATAGGTAAAAATTAAGATTAAATAATGAAGCTCAAACTTATTTATATTTACCTTTTTCACATTTAATTATGGTTTATTAGATGTAAATCAGTTCAATATGTTTCTTCTCCATCCCCAAATTTCATGTTTCTTCGTCAGTAATCCAGAGAGTTAAAAGACAATCAATGAATGACAAATATTTTAGGTTTTTTCTTCTCCATCCCAAACTCTTAGGTTTTTTTTATCACTAAGCACCAAACATAATACACTATAGTAGGTGTAAAAAATTAATTATATTTTATTTTTCAACTACAACATAAAATTTTAGGTTTTTCCCCACTAAAAAACAAAGATAAAAGACTATAGTCAATGACATATCTTTTATATAATATAGGTAAAAATTAAGATTAAATAATGAAGCTCAAACTTATTTATATTTACCTTTTTCACATTTAATTATGGTTTATTAGATGTAAATCAGTTCAATATGTTTCTTCTCCATCACCAAATTTCATGTTTCTTCGTCAGTAATCCACAGAGTTAAAAGACAATAAATGAATGACAAATATTTTAGGTTTTTTCTTCTCCATCCAAAACTCTTAGGTTTTTTTCATCACCAAGCAACAAACATAAATGACTATAGTAGGTGTAAAAAATTAATTATATTTTATTTTTCAACTACAACATAAAATTTTAGGTTTTCCCCACTAAAAAACAAAGATAAAAGACTATAGTCCATGAGATATCTTTTATATAATATAGGTAAAAATTAAGATTAAATAATGAAGCTCAAACTTATTTATATTTACCTTTTTCACATTTAATTATGGTTTATTAGATGTAAATCAGTTCAATATGTTTCTTCTCCATCACCAAATTTCATGTTTCTTCGTCAGTAATCCAGAGAGTTAAAAGACAATCAATGAATGACAAATATTTTAGGTTTTTTCTTCTCCATCCCAAACTCTTAGGTTTTTTTCATCACTAAGCACCAAACATAATACACTATAGTAGGTGTAAAAAATTAATTATATTTTATTTTTCAACTACAACATAAAATTTTAGGTTTTTCCCCACTAAAAAACAAAGATAAAAGACTATAGTCCATGACATATCTTTTATATAATATAGGTAAAAATTAAGATTAAATAATGAAGCTCAAACTTATTTATATTTACCTTTTTCACATTTAATTATGGTTTATTAGATGTAAATCAGTTCAATATGTTTCTTCTCCATCACCAAATTTCATGTTTCTTCGTTAGTAATCCAGAGAGTTAAAAGACAATAAATGAATGACAAATATTTTAGGTTTTTTCTTCTCCATCCCAAACTCTTAGGTTTTTTTCATAACCAAGCACCAAACATAAATGACTATAGTAGGTGTAAAAAATTAATTATATTTTATTTTTCAACTACAACATAAAATTTTAGGTTTTTCCCCACTAAAAAACAAAGATAAAAGACTATAGTCAATGACATATCTTTTATATAATATAGGTAAAAATTAAGATTAAATAATGAAGCTCAAACTTATTTAAACTTACCTTTTTCACATTTAATTATGGTTTATTAGATGTAAATCAGTTCAATATGTTTCTTCTCCATCACCAAATTTCATGTTTCTTCGTCAGTAATCCAGAGAGTTAAAAGACAATCAATGAATGACAAATATTTTCGGTTTTTTCTTCTCCATCCAAAACTCTTAGGTTTTTTTCATCACTAAGCACCAAACATAATAGACTATAGTAGGTGTAAAAAATTAATTATATTTTATTTTTCTACTACAACATAAAATTTTAGGTTTTTCCCCACTAAAAAACAAAGATAAAAGACTATGGTCAATGACATATCTTTTATATAATATAGGTAAAAATTAAGATTAAATAATGAAGCTCAAACTTATTTATATTTACCTTTTTCACATTTAATTATGGTTTATTAGATGTAATTCAGTTCAATATGTTTCTTCTCCATCACCAAATTTCATGTTTCTTCGTCAGTAATCCAGAGAGTTAAAAGACAATCAATGAATGACAAATATTTTCGGTTTCTTCTTCTCCATCCCAAACTCTTAGGTTTTTTTCATCACTAAGCACCAAACATAATAGACTATAGTAGGTGTAAAAAATTAATTATATTTTATTTTTCAACTACAACATAAAATTTTAGGTTTTTCCCCACTAAAAAACAAAGATAAAAGACTAGTCCATGACATATCTTTTATATAATATAGGTAAAAATTAAGATTAAATAATGAAGCTCAAACTTATTTATATTTACCTTTTTCACATTTAATTTTGGTTTATTAGATAAAAATAAGTTCAATATGTTTCTTCTCCATCACCAAATTTCATGTTTCTTCGTCAGTGATCCAGAGAGTTAAAAGACAATCAATGAATGACAAATATTTTCGGTTTTTTCTTCTCCATCCCAAACTCTTAGGTTTTTTTCATCACTAAGCACCAAACATAATACACTATAGTAGGTGTAAAAAATTAATTATATTTTATTTTTCAACTACAACATAAAATTTTAGGTTTTTCCCCACTAAAAAACAAAGATAAAAGACTAGTCCATGACATATCTTTTATATAATATAGGTAAAAATTAAGATTAAATAATGAAGCTCAAACTTATTTATATTTACCTTTTTCACATTTAATTATGGTTTATTAGATGTAAATCAGTTCAATATGTTTCTTCTCCATCACCAAATTTCATGTTTCTTCGTCATTAATCCAGAGAGTTAAAAGACAATCAATGAATGACAAATATTTTCGGTTTTTTCTTCTCCATCCCAAACTCTTAGGTTTTTTTCATCACTAAGCACCAAACATAATACACTATAGTAGGTGTAAAAAATTAATTATATTTTATTTTTCAACTACAACATAAAATTTTAGGTTTTTCCCCACTAAAAAACAAAGATAAAAGACTATAGTCAATGACATATCTTTTATATAATATAGGTAAAAATTAAGATTAAATAATGAAGCTCAAACTTATTTAAACTTACCTTTTTCACATTTAATTATGGTTTATTAGATGTAAATCAGGTCAATATGTTTCTTCTCCATCACCAAATTTCATGTTTCTTCGTCAGTAATCCAGAGAGTTAAAAGACAATAAATGAATGACAAATATTTTAGGATTTTTCTTCTCCATCCCAAACTCTTAGGTTTTTTTCATCACTAAGAACCAAACATAATAGACCATAGTAGGTGTAAAAAATTAATTATATTTTATTTTTCAACTACAACATAAAATATTAGGTTTTTCCCCACTAAAAAACAAAGATAAAAGACTATAGTCCATGACATATCTTTTATATAATATAGGTAAAAATTAAGATTAAATAATGAAGCTCAAACTTATTTATATTTACCTTTTTCACATTTAATTATGGTTTATTAGATGTAAATCAGTTCAATATGTTTCTTCTCCATCACCAAATTTCATGTTTCTTCGTTAGTAATCCAGAGAGTTAAAAGACAATAAATGAATGACAAATATTTTAGGTTTTTTCTTCTCCATCCCAAACTCTTAGGTTTTTTTCATAACCAAGCACCAAACATAAATGACTATAGTAGGTGTAAAAAATTAATTATATTTTATTTTTCAACTACAACATAAAATTTTAGGTTTTTCCCCACTAAAAAACAAATATAAAAGACTATAGTCCATGACATATCTTTTATATAATATAGGTAAAAATTAAGATTAAATAATGAAGCTCAAACTTATTTATATTTACCTTTTTCCACATTTAATTATGGTTTATTAGATGTAAATCAGTTCAATATGTTTCTTCTCCATCACCAAATTTCATGTTTCTTCGTCAGTAATCCAGAGAGTTAAAAGACAATCAATGAATGACAAATATTTTAGGTTTTTTCTTCTCCATCCCAAACTCTTAGGTTTTTTTCATCACTAAGCACCAAACATAATACACTATAGTAGGTGTAAAAAATTAATTATATTTTATTTTTCAACTACAACATAAAATTTTAGGTTTTCTCCCCACTAAAAAACAAAGATAAAAGACTATAGTCAATGACATATCTTTTATATAATATAGGTAAAAATTAAGATTAAATAATGAAGCTCAAACTTATTTATATTTACCTTTTTCACATTTAATTATGGTTTATTAGATGTAAATCAGTTCAATATGTTTCTTCTCCATCACCAAATTTCATGTTTCTTCGTCAGTAATCCACAGAGTTAAAAGACAATAAATGAATGACAAATATTTTAGGTTTTTTCTTCTCCATCCAAAACTCTTAGGTTTTTTTCATCACCAAGCAACAAACATAAATGACTATAGTAGGTGTAAAAAATTAATTATATTTTATTTTTCAACTACAACATAAAATTTTAGGTTTTTCCCCACTAAAAAACAAAGATAAAAGACTATAGTCCATGAGATATCTTTTATATAATATAGGTAAAAATTAAGATTAAATAATGAAGCTCAAACTTATTTATATTTACCTTTTTCACATTTAATTATGGTTTATTAGATGTAAATCAGTTCAATATGTTTCTTCTCCATCACCAAATTTCATGTTTCTTCGTCAGTAATCCAGAGAGTTAAAAGACAATCAATGAATGACAAATATTTTAGGTTTTTTCTTCTCCATCCCAAACTCTTAGGTTTTTTTCATCACTAAGCACCAAACATAATACACTATAGTAGGTGTAAAAAATTAATTATATTTTATTTTTCAACTACAACATAAAATTTTAGGTTTTTCCCCACTAAAAAACAAAGATAAAAGACTATAGTCCATGAGATATCTTTTATATAATATAGGTAAAAATTAAGATTAAATAATGAAGCTCAACTTATTTATATTTACCTTTTTCACATTTAATTATGGTTTATTAGATGTAAATCAGTTCAATATGTTCTTCTCCATC
>CAWUDS030005838.1:12500-16063 GCA_963859935.3 Lathyrus sativus | reverse complement strand
CATTTTGATATTAATGATTATAGGAATACCTTAACGAATATAATGAGAAAGATTTTTAGACAATGGCAACGATAATTCTAAAATACAAAAATGTACAGACAAGTGTTTGACACTGGTTGGCTTGTGGATTTTTCTCAACCGGTACTCGTAATGTCTTGAAAACTCTTCGAATGGGGATAAAAAGAGATAATCTTCTTATAGGATGATATATTTGTGATCATAGTCTATATATAGAATGATAATCATTTAGAATTCTCATTATTTCGAAATGGATTATCTTGACATCCACTTATATTTAAGCACATATTCAATTAAATAATTAATTATTAAATATAATTAATTATTTTATTTATTTACTCAACCGATTAAGATTCTTATATATATATATATATATATATATATATATATATATATATATATATATATATATATATATATATATAATATATATATAATAAATATAATATATATATATATATATATATATTGCTCTGTCCCGCTCATCACACGGGGTCGGCCCAATCCATCTCTCCGTCGTGGAGGGCCTAGCTCATTGATCAGTTGTCGCGCGCGGATCAAAACGAGTGTTTTTTATGAAAACGTAATACAGCGACAATTCAACTCGGATATCGTCTCAAGGATTCTTTTATGTGATTAATCTACCAAATTCGAAATGGAGGGGGAGTTGGTTTGGTTTCTGATTGGATAAATAAAGAAAATGCAATTAAGCGGTTAAAATAAGTGATTATCAAAATAAGTCAATCTACTATTTTCGGTTCCGGCTTATCACGGGTTTCTACCTTACCAATTTCCTAAGCGATTTCGATCTCTATTCGATTCCTATGTCAATTAACAAGCGCAAAAGACATAAACTAGATTAACAATCCTATATTCCAAATTAAGCAAACGGATTAAGTTTTCGTGAATTAAGCAAACACGAATTATAAACGCGAATTAACGACAAAGCAACGTAACGACGAATAAAAGCTAAGGATGCAATCATACGAATTTAATCAAAACAATTCTATAAACTAATAGATTAAGCAAAAGCAATTCATAGAATAGTGTTTAAAGAAAAACGAATTAGATTGATAAAGTAAAAACCTCAAAGCGTTGGAACGCGATTACAGCAGAATGACTCTAAGGAATTAGCTCTCCATGGTTCTCTTAAAGCTCCGAATGTATTTTTCGTGAAAATGTAACTAGGTGAACAGTAACACGAGTATTTTTCCTTTAAAAAGAAAGCAAATTCGGGTCATAACCCAACTGGGTCGAAAACATAACCCAGGCCCAATACATGACCCAACACTAAAATAAAATTCTAATGTAGTAACTTCAAACGGAATTCTGGAAATTTAGGCTCCGAATCTGACTTCGACTCCAACACGAAAGTCGTAGCTCTCTCTCTTAGCTTTCCGGCGAATTTTAGAACGCCTCAAACGGATTTCCGGAACTCCAGTTATGATCGTCTCCGTGAAGACTGCTAAAGCTGAAAAATAAGTGCGGAAATCAAATTAAGCCAAAAATAAAATAAAATATAAAAACAAAATAAAACATAAAAATAATCAAGATAAAGTAAAGAAATGCCTAAGTAAAAATATAGGAGAAAGTACATAAATATGCACTGATCACTCATCACGCTGGGAGCGCTTAAGCGTCTCCCCATGGACACAAACCTTAGGATCTATGACATTTTGATATTAATGATTATAGGAATACCTTAACGAATATAATGAGAAAGATTTTTAGACAATGGCAACGATAATTCTAAAATACAAAAATGTACAGACAAGTGTTTGACACTGGTTGGCTTGTGGATTTTTCTCAACCGGTACTCGTAATGTCTTGAAAACTCTTCGAATGGGGATAAAAAGAGATAATCTTCTTATAGGATGATATATTTGTGATCATAGTCTATATATAGAATGATAATCATTTAGAATTCTCATTATTTCGAAATGGATTATCTTGACATCCACTTATATTTAAGCACATATTCAATTAAATAATTAATTATTAAATATAATTAATTATTTTATTTATTTACTCAACCGATTAAGATTCTTATATATATATATATATATATATATATATATATATATATATATATATATATATATATATATATATATATATATATATATATATAAATATATATATAATAAATATAATATATATATATATATATATATTGCTCTGTCCCGCTCATCACACGGGGTCGGCCCAATCCATCTCTCCGTCGTGGAGGGCCTAGCTCATTGATCAGTTGTCGCGCGCGGATCAAAACGAGTGTTTTTTATGAAAACGTAATACAGCGACAATTCAACTCGGATATCGTCTCAAGGATTCTTTTATGTGATTAATCTACCAAATTCGAAATGGAGGGGGAGTTGGTTTGGTTTCTGATTGGATAAATAAAGAAAATGCAATTAAGCGGTTAAAATAAGTGATTATCAAAATAAGTCAATCTACTATTTTCGGTTCCGGCTTATCACGGGTTTCTACCTTACCAATTTCCTAAGCGATTTCGATCTCTATTCGATTCCTATGTCAATTAACAAGCGCAAAAGACATAAACTAGATTAACAATCCTATATTCCAAATTAAGCAAACGGATTAAGTTTTCGTGAATTAAGCAAACACGAATTATAAACGCGAATTAACGACAAAGCAACGTAACGACGAATAAAAGCTAAGGATGCAATCATACGAATTTAATCAAAACAATTCTATAAACTAATAGATTAAGCAAAAGCAATTCATAGAATAGTGTTTAAAGAAAAACGAATTAGATTGATAAAGTAAAAACCTCAAAGCGTTGGAACGCGATTACAGCAGAATGACTCTAAGGAATTAGCTCTCCATGGTTCTCTTAAAGCTCCGAATGTATTTTTCGTGAAAATGTAACTAGGTGAACAGTAACACGAGTATTTTTCCTTTAAAAAGAAAGCAAATTCGGGTCATAACCCAACTGGGTCGAAAACATAACCCAGGCCCAATACATGACCCAACACTAAAATAAAATTCTAATGTAGTAACTTCAAACGGAATTCTGGAAATTTAGGCTCCGAATCTGACTTCGACTCCAACACGAAAGTCGTAGCTCTCTCTCTTAGCTTTCCGGCGAATTTTAGAACGCCTCAAACGGATTTCCGGAACTCCAGTTATGATCGTCTCCGTGAAGACTGCTAAAGCTGAAAAATAAGTGCGGAAATCAAATTAAGCCAAAAATAAAATAAAATATAAAAACAAAATAAAACATAAAAATAATCAAGATAAAGTAAAGAAATGCCTAAGTAAAAATATAGGAGAAAGTACATAAATATGCACTGATCACTCATCACGCTGGGAGCGCTTAAGCGTCTCCCCATGGACACAAACCTTAGGATCTATGACATTTTGATATTAATGATTATAGGAATACCTTAACGAATATAATGAGAAAGATTTTTAGACAATGGCAACGATAATTCTAAAATACAAAAATGTACAGACAAGTGTTTGACACTGGTTGGCTTGTGGATTTTTCTCAACCGGTACTCGTAATGTCTTGAAAACTCTTC
>CAWUDS030005838.1:0-2500 GCA_963859935.3 Lathyrus sativus | reverse complement strand
AATAAGTGATTATCAAAACAAGTCAATCTACTGTTTTCGGTTCCGGCTTATCACGAGGTTTTCTACCTTACCAATTTCTAAGAGATTTCGATCTTTATTCGATTCCTATGTCAATTAACAAGCGCAAAAGACATAAACTAGATTAACAATCCTATATTCCAAATTAAGCAAACGGGATTAAGTTTTCGTGAATTAAGCAAACACGAATTATAAACGCGAATTAACGACAAAGCGACGTAACGAAGAATAAAAGCTAAGGATGCAATCATACGAATTTAATCAAAACAATTCTATAAACTAACAGATTAAGCAAAAGCAATTCATAGAATAGTGTTTAAAGAGAAACGAATTAGATTGATAAAGTAAAACCTAAAAGCGTTGGAACGCGATTACAGCAGAATGACTCTAAGGAATTAGCTCTCCATGGTTCTCGCAAAGCTCCGAATGTACTTTTTGTGAAAATGTAACTAGGTGAATAGTAACACGAGTATTTTTCCTTTAAAAAGAAAGCAAATTCGGGTCATAACCCAACTGGGTCGAAACATAACCCAGGCCCAATACATGACCCAACACTAAAATAAAATTCTATTGCAGTAACTTCAAATGGAACTCTGGAATTTTGGGCTCCGAATCTGACTTCGACTCCTTCACGAAAGTCGTAGCTCTCTCTCTTAGCTTTCCGGCGATTTTTAGAACGCCTCAAACGGATTTCCGGAACTCTAGTTATGATCGTTTCCGTGCAGACTGCTAAAGCTGAAAAATAAGTGCGGAAATCGAATTAAGCCAAAAATAAAATAAAATATAAACAACAAAATAAAACATAAAAATAATCAAGATAAAGTAAAGAAATGCCTAAGCAAAAATATAGGAGCAAGTGCATAAATATGCACTGACCACTCATCACGCTGGGAGCGCTTAAGCGTCTCCCCATGGACCACAAACCTTTGGATCTATGACATTTTGATATTAATGATTATAGGAATACCTTAACGAATATAATGAGAAAGATTTTTAGACAATAACAACGATAATTCTAAAATACAAAAGTGTACAGACAAGTGTTTTGACACTTGTTGGCTTGTGGATTTTTCTCAACCGGTACTCGTAATGTCTTGAAAACTCTTCGAATGGGGATAAAAAGAGATAATCTCTTATAGGATGATATAATTTGAGATCATAGCCGATATATAGAATGATAATCATTTAGAGTTCTCATTATTTCGAAATGAATTATTTTGACATCCACTTATATTTAAGCACATATTCAATTAAATAATTAATTATTAAATATAATTAATTATTTTATTTACTTGTCGCGCACGGATCAAAACCAGTGTTTTTCATGAAAACGTAATACAACGACAATTCAACTAGGATATCGTCTCAAGGATTCTTTTATGTGATTAATCTACCAAATTCGAAATGGAGGGGGAGTTGGTTTGGTTTCTGATCGGATAAATAAAGAAAATGCAATTAAGCGGTTAAAATAAGTGATTATCAAAATAAGTCAATCTACTGTTTTCGGTTCATGCTTATCACGAGTTTCTACCTTACCAATTTCCTAAGCGATTTCGACCTCTATTCGATTCCTACGTCAATTAACAAGCACAAAAGACATAAACTAGATTAACAATCCTATATTCCAAATTAAGCAAACGGATTAAGTTTTCGTGAATTAAGCAAACACGAATTATAAACACGAATTAACGACAAAGCGACGTAACGACGAATAAAAGCTAAGGATGCAATCAGACGAATTTAATCAAAACAATTCTATAAACTAACATATTAAGCAAAAGCAATTCATAGAATAGTGTTTAAAGAGAAACGAATTAATTTGATAAAGTAAAAACCTCAAAGCATTGGAACGCGATTACAGCAGAATGACTCTAAGGAATTAGCTCTCCATGGTTCTCTCAAAGCTCCGAATGTACTTTTTGTGAAAATGTAACTAGGTGAACAGTAACACGAGTATTTTTCCTTTAAAAAGAAAGCAAATTCGGGTCATAACCCAACTGGGTCGAAAACATAACTGAGGCCCAATACATGACCCAACACTAAAATAAAATTCTAATGCAGTAACTTCAAACGGAATTCTGGAATTTTGGGCTCCGAATCGGACTTCGACTCCAACACGACAGTCGTAGCTCTCTCTCTTAGCTTTCCGGCGATTTTTAGAACGCCTCAAACGGATTTCCGGAACTCCAATTATGATCGTTTCCGTGCAGACTGCTAAAGCTGAAAAATAAGTGCGGAAATCAAATTAAGCCAAAAATAAAATAAAATATAAAACAAAATAAAACATAAAAATAATCAAGATAAAGTAAAGAAATGCCTAAGTAAAAATATAGGAGAAAGTGCATAAATATGCACTGATCACTCATCACGCTGGTAGCGCTTAAGCGTCTCCCCATTGACACAAACCTTGGGATCTATGTCATTTTGATATTAATGATTATAGGAATACCTTAACGAATATAATGAGAAATATTTTTAGACA
>CAWUDS030005837.1:10000-31963 GCA_963859935.3 Lathyrus sativus | reverse complement strand
TATAAAGAAGATATACATAGAAATAATCTTCCTATCGAATTCCATTCTACTTTTCATAATTCAAATTATATAAATAAAAATAATAAGGATCGGGATAAATACATATAATAAATATGAATTATTAATAATCGAAATAGATAAATAATAGAAATTGGAAGAATCCAAATATTCCAAAATGGAATTCAAAACTAAAAAAAAAAAGAGAATCTTACTATATGATATGGATGAAAATTATTTTTTATCCAATTCTTTTTTTATGGATCCAAAAATATTGGATAAATTATTAATTATTAGATAAATGGATAAAAAGAGTATTCTAGGTAATTGGTAATGAAAATAATTTGGATTCGTATTTTTAAATGATTCCGATTTGTATCATATTCTATATACTAGAATATCAAATAAATATGGGATATTCTATCTTTTTTTGTATTTATTTGATTATGTTATGATATAGTAATTGTGTTATGAAGAGCTAATATGAAATAGTTAATAACTAGGATCCCAGTAGTTTAGGAAAGAATTCTGATAAATGCACAATTTGTGTTCTGAGAGCCCGCTTAGCTCAGAGGTTAGAGCATCGCATTTGTAATGCGAGGGTCATCGGTTCGATTCCGATAGCCGGCTTTTTTTATTTCTTTTTTATTTCTATATCGATAGAATAGAATTCCATTCGGATACTGATAGAATCCTTCTAATTCTTCTTTGTACTACAGTAGTACAATACTTTAATAGTACAATACTTGAAGTAGATTTCACTTCATTTATAATATCATATTTGTCATTTAGTTTAGTTTTGATTTTTCTTTATGAGATTTTCCATTTTAAAAAGGAGTGTTTATGTCACGTTACAGAGGGCCTCGTTTCAAAAAAATACGCCGTCTGGGGGCTTTACCAGGACTAACCAGAAAAGAGCTTCCAGTTAGAAGAGTTGGAAGCGAAGAATCGCTCTCCAGTAAAAAATCTCAATATCGTATTCGTTTAGAAGAAAAACAAAAATTGCGTTTTCATTATGGTCTTACAGAACGACAATTGCTTAAATACGTTCGTATCGCTGGAAAAGCGAAAGGGTCAACCGGCCAGGTTTTACTCCAATTACTAGAAATGCGCTTAGATAACATACTTTTTCGATTGGGTATGGCTGCGACTATTCCTGAAGCCCGTCAATTAGTTAACCACAGACATGTTTTAGTTAATGGTCGTATAGTAGATATACCAAGTTATCGTTGTAAACCTAAAGATATTATTACAGCCAAGGATGAACAAAAATCGAGAACTATAATTCAAAATTCTCTTAAATCAGCCCCCCGCAAAAGAGTGCCAACCCATTTGACTCTTCATCCAGACCAATATAAAGGATTAGTCAATCAAATAATAGATAGTAAATGGGTTGGTTTGAAAATTAATGAATTGCTGGTTGTAGAATATTATTCTCGTCAGACTTAAACCTCGTTAAAATAACAAGAATTTTGATCCGAGTATTTTCCCCCCCCATTCGTGTATAGAAGTGGGTGTAGCAAAATTGTTATTCCTTGCCCACTTTATGCACAATTTTCTATATTACAGAAACAAATTAGGAATAGAGAATGCATATAAAAGTTGCAATAATTTTATCTATATATTATTTAAAACATTGACGTCAGTAACATTGATGAACTTGGTAAGGGTGCGGAAAGAGAGGGATTCGAACCCTCGGTAAACAAAAAGCCTACATAGCAGTTCCAATGCTACGCCTTGAACCACTCGGCCATCTCTCCTACATAATGATTATGTCCCTAAATCGAGTGAATAGTGAGGCATTTATATCCCATTTGCGTAAGCGCACACAATACAATCAATTGAAACTAAAAAAAAAAAAATTCTACTTCAACTTCAAAGCCTACCGTAGAATAAAGTAATTTGATTAATAAGTCCATTTTTACGTTATTTCGTACTGTATTGTACAATTCCTTTGTTTGGGGAATTATTTTATCACGCGATAAAAAATGAAATTATAGAATGGATTGCTACCTATGACTAGATCTCGGATAAATGGAAATTTTATTGATAAGACCTTTACCATTGTAGCCAATATCTTATTACGAATAATTCCCACAACTTCTGGAGAAAAAGAGGCATTCACTTATTACAGAGATGGTGCGATTTGATTATTTTTTTTTTTTACCGATCTCAGTCTTAGGAGAAAGATACATTCTTCAGAGACAAATCAAAAAAAACCGACGCTTGCTGAAGGTGAAGTTTGGAAATAAAACGATTAATCCCTTCTGTCGTGTATTCCCGATTAATGCAGCCTCAATATGCTTCAATTTTAGGTTTATAGTATTAAGCGAAAGGTTATACCTATATATACCTATTTATGGGGTTAGGTGAATCCTACTCCACTAGTACAAATAGGCGGCATGGGGGAAGAAGCACTACGCTAGGGAATCAACAACAGGAGAAAAATTTGTAAAAAAAATCCTTCCTTTCTTATCGGGATCGGGACTAACTAGAATGGTTGGGACAACAAACATCCATCTCGTTCGTATTTTGGATACCCATATAACCATCAAAGACTGTTGAAGTGACTAATTCCGGGAAATTAAGCGGCGTTGAGGACAAATAAATTGTTGAAGTTACGATTGATTTATCCAGTAATAACTTACTAAATGTTAATAAAAGATCCTTTACAGAAAGGTTGGCTAGAGATTTCGTGTAAAAACACTAGTCCCGCTCAGTTGATAATGAGAATATTGCAATCTTTTTTGATTCCATGGATGTTTCTCATTATCCACATAAAGGAGGAGCCGTATGAGATGACAATCTCACGTACGGTTCTGGAACGGAGATTCTTTGAACCGAATGACGACCGTAACGGATGTCGGCTCAATCTGAAGGAAATTATGCGGAAGCTTTACAGAATTATTATGAGGCGATGCGACTGGAAATTGATCCCTATGATCGAAGTTATATACTTTATAACATCGGCCTTATCCACACAAGTAACGGAGAACATACAAAAGCTTTGGAATACTATTTTCGGGCACTCGAACGAAACCCTTTCTTACCTCAAGCTTTTAACAATATGGCCGTGATCTGTCATTACGTGCGACTATCTCCACTATAGAAAGAAAAAAGAAAAGAACCTCCACTAATAGTCATAAATACTAGACAAAAAAAATAGGCTTTCTACATATATATCGTTCGAAACAACGATTTTTATGAGCTGTAGCAAAGAAAGAAACTTCATATTCATAGAAGTAAAAATATGAAGAAATAGAATATATATATGCCTAGATACTTTTTTCTATGGATAAAAGATCTAATTGATAAAGGAAGCACCGTAAAGATCAATTAACAAGGTTTTTGGCCGATACAACCAGAACTGCTTACTTATATGATGATAGATTCGAAATCAACTTATGTAATAAAGTTGATCCCCGAAGGTTTTGAGCAGCGGTGTAGTATCAGATCCCAAAGATAGTAAGTCTTTTCTTATGAAGAAAAGTCTTTCTCACAGATTCTATAGAAATAGATATATTATATATGAAATGATATATGAACTCGAGATAGTTACCTTTGAGAAAATTCAAATAAGAGCGTTAGTATTAATGTCGATGCCTTCTTCTTCAGAAGGTAGGAGAAAAGATAAAACTAAAAACAAAGGATTCAATTGAATTATTAATCCAAATTCAAGTTTTAAACTCATGTAATTAACCTCTTTTCTTGTTATTAACTCCAGAAAAAATGGAAGATCAAAAGAATTGACTGTTGAGCCGTATGAGTCAGGAAACTCTCAAGTACGGTTCTAAGGGAAGGATTTTACTCCCCTATTCCGACCGCGGAGAACAGGCCATTCGACAGGGAGATTCTGAAATTGGAGAATCTTGGTTTGATCAAGCTGCTGAATATTGGAAACAAGCTATAGCCCTTACCCCTGGTAATTATATTGAGGCACAGAATTGGTTGAAGATCACAGGGCGTTTTGAATAAGAACAGTCTTTTTATTATTTTCTTTTTTTTATTCTAATTCAAATATTATTGTCTATATTTTATTCTCTAATAGAGAATAAAATATATAGAAAATCCATTATATATATTGAATTTTTGATAGTTTATTGTCCCCATCAATCAAATAAAAGGGTCCGTTGAGCGCCTCACTGCTATGTCATAATGGATCCGAACACTTGCCCCGGATTCACTTCCGGATCCTAATTGTTCTAGTGAATAACTCAAGAAAATATGGAATAGATGGGAGATAGAAGAGAAAGATATTCAATATAAACATTTCTCATAAGTTCACGAATTATGTTTTATGTTGGCGGGTCTCTTTGTATGTGTTGTCCGGAAAGAGGAGGACTCAATGATTATTCGTTCGCCGGAACCAAAAGTCAAAATTTTGGTAGATAGGGATCCCATAAAAACTTCTTTCGAGCAATGGGCAAAACCTGGTCATTTCTCAAGAACAATAGCTAAGGGACCTGATACTACTACTTGGATCTGGAACCTACATGCTGATGCTCATGATTTCGATAGCCATACTAGTGATTTAGAGGAGATTTCCCGAAAAGTATTTAGTGCTCATTTCGGTCAACTCTCCATTATCTTTCTTTGGCTGAGTGGCATGTATTTCCATGGTGCTCGTTTTTCAAATTATGAAGCATGGCTAAATGATCCTACTCACATTCGACCTAGTGCCCAGGTGGTTTGGCCAATAGTAGGCCAAGAAATATTGAATGGTGATGTAGGGGGAGGTTTCCGGGGAATACAAATAACCTCCGGTTTTTTTCAGATTTGGCGAGCATCTGGAATAACTAGTGAATTACAACTCTATTGTACTGCAATCGGTGCGTTGGTCTTTGCAGCCTTAATGCTTTTTGCTGGTTGGTTTCATTATCACAAAGCTGCTCCAAAATTGGCTTGGTTTCAAGATGTAGAATCCATGTTGAATCACCATTTGGCAGGTCTACTAGGACTTGGGTCTCTTTCTTGGGCGGGGCATCAAGTACATGTATCTTTACCAATTAACCAATTTCTAAATGCTGGAGTAGATCCCAAAGAGATCCCACTTCCTCATGAATTTATCTTGAATCGGGATCTTTTGGCTCAACTTTATCCAAGTTTTGCTGAGGGAGCAACCCCATTTTTTACCTTGAATTGGTCAAAATATGCGGACTTTCTTACTTTTCGTGGAGGATTAGACCCACTAACTGGTGGTCTATGGCTTACTGATATTGCACATCATCATTTAGCTATTGCAATTCTTTTTCTCATTGCGGGTCATATGTATAGAACTAACTGGGGTATTGGTCATGGTATAAAAGATATTTTAGAAGCCCATAAAGGTCCATTTACAGGCCAGGGTCATAAAGGGCTATATGAGATCCTAACAACGTCATGGCATGCTCAATTATCTATTAACCTAGCTATGTTAGGCTCTTTGACCATTATTGTAGCTCACCATATGTATGCTATGCCTCCTTATCCATACCTAGCTACTGATTATGGTACACAACTGTCATTGTTCACACATCACATGTGGATTGGGGGCTTTCTCATAGTTGGTGCTGCTGCACATGCAGCCATTTTTATGGTAAGAGACTATGATCCAACTACTCGATACAACGATCTATTAGATCGTGTTCTTAGACATCGTGATGCAATCATATCACATCTCAACTGGGTGTGTATATTTTTAGGTTTTCACAGTTTTGGGTTGTATATTCATAATGATACCATGAGTGCTTTAGGGCGCCCTCAAGATATGTTTTCAGATACCGCTATACAATTACAACCTGTCTTTGCTCAATGGATACAAAATACCCATGCTTTAGCACCTGGCACAACAGCCCCTGGTGCAACAACAAGCACCAGTTTGACTTGGGGCGGTGGTGATTTAGTGGCAGTGGGCGGCAAAGTAGCTTTGTTACCTATTCCATTAGGAACCGCAGATTTTTTGGTACATCATATTCATGCATTTACAATTCATGTGACGGTATTGATACTCCTAAAAGGTGTTCTATTTGCTCGTAGCTCACGCTTGATACCGGATAAAGCAAATCTTGGTTTTCGGTTCCCTTGTGATGGCCCGGGAAGAGGGGGGACATGCCAAGTATCCGCTTGGGATCATGTCTTCCTAGGATTATTTTGGATGTACAATGCAATTTCTGTAGTAATATTCCATTTCAGTTGGAAAATGCAATCAGATGTTTGGGGAAGTATAAATGATCAAGGAGTAATAACTCATATCACAGGAGGAAACTTTGCGCAGAGTTCGATTACCATTAATGGGTGGCTTCGCGATTTCTTATGGGCGCAGGCATCCCAGGTAATTCAGTCTTATGGTTCCTCATTATCTGCATATGGTCTTTTTTTCTTAGGCGCCCATTTTGTATGGGCTTTTAGTTTAATGTTTCTATTCAGCGGGCGTGGTTATTGGCAAGAACTTATTGAATCCATCGTTTGGGCTCATAATAAATTAAAAGTTGCTCCTGCTACTCAGCCTAGAGCCTTAAGCATTGTACAGGGACGTGCTGTAGGAGTAACACATTACCTTCTGGGTGGAATTGCCACAACGTGGGCATTCTTCTTAGCAAGAATTATTGCAGTAGGATAATGGCTAGGAGGATTTGAAAAGCATTATGGCATTAAGATTTCCAAGGTTTAGCCAAGGCTTAGTTCAGGACCCCACTACTCGTCGTATTTGGTTTGGTATTGCTACCGCACATGACTTCGAGAGTCATGATGATATTACTGAGGAACGTCTTTATCAGAATATTTTTGCTTCTCATTTCGGACAATTAGCAATCATTTTTCTGTGGACTTCCGGGAATCTCTTCCATGTAGCTTGGCAAGGAAATTTTGAGGCATGGGTACAGGATCCTTTACATGTAAGACCTATTGCTCATGCAATTTGGGATCCCCATTTTGGTCAACCGGCTGTAGAAGCTTTTACGCGAGGGGGTGCGCTTGGCCCAGTGAATATTGCCTATTCCGGTGTTTATCAGTGGTGGTATACAATTGGTTTACGTACTAATGAGGATCTTTATACTGGAGCTATTTTTCTATTATTTCTTTCTTTCATATCCTTATTAGCGGGCTGGTTACACCTACAACCGAAATGGAAACCGAGCGTTTCGTGGTTTAAAAATGCCGAATCCCGCCTCAATCATCATTTGTCAGGACTATTTGGAGTCAGTTCCTTAGCTTGGGCAGGGCATTTAGTCCATGTGGCTATTCCAGGATCCAGAGGAGAATATGTTCGATGGAATAATTTCTTAAGTGTATTGCCTCATCCTCAAGGATTAGGGCCATTTTTTACAGGTCAGTGGAATCTTTATGCTCAAAACCCCGATTCTAGTAATCATTTATTTAGTACTTCGCAAGGCGCGGGAACTGCCATTCTAACACTTCTCGGGGGATTCCATCCTCAAACGCAAAGTTTATGGCTTACCGATATGGCCCATCATCATTTAGCTATTGCAATTCTTTTTCTAATTGCTGGTCATATGTATAGAACTAACTTCGGTATTGGGCACAGTATAAAAGATATTTTAGAAGCGCATATTCCTCCGGGGGGTAGATTGGGGCGTGGACATAAGGGTCTTTATGACACAATCAATAATTCAATTCATTTTCAATTAGGCCTTGCTCTAGCCTCGTTAGGGGTCATTACTTCTTTGGTAGCTCAACACATGTATTCGTTACCTGCTTATGCGTTTATAGCACAAGACTTTACTACTCAAGCTGCGTTATATACTCATCATCAATACATTGCAGGATTTATTATGACGGGGGCTTTTGCTCATGGAGCTATCTTTTTTATTAGAGATTACAATCCCGAACAGAATGAGGATAATGTATTGGCAAGAATGTTAGAGCACAAAGAAGCTATCATATCCCATTTAAGTTGGGCCAGCCTATTTCTGGGGTTCCATACTTTGGGACTTTATGTCCATAATGATGTCATGCTTGCTTTTGGCACTCCGGAGAAACAAATCTTGATCGAACCCATATTTGCCCAATGGATACAATCTGCTCACGGTAAAACTTCATATGGTTTCGATGTACTTTTATCTTCAACGAATAGTCCGGCGCTCAATGCGGGGCGAAGCATATGGTTGCCGGGTTGGTTAAATGCTATTAATGAGAATCGTAATTCTCTATTCTTAACAATCGGGCCTGGAGACTTCTTGGTTCATCATGCTATTGCTCTTGGTTTACATACAACTACATTGATCTTAGTAAAAGGTGCTTTAGATGCACGTGGTTCCAAGTTAATGCCGGATAAAAAGGATTTTGGTTATAGTTTTCCTTGCGACGGTCCGGGACGAGGTGGTACTTGTGATATTTCTGCTTGGGACGCATTTTATTTGGCAGTTTTCTGGATGTTAAATACCATTGGATGGGTTACTTTTTATTGGCATTGGAAGCACATTACATTATGGCAAGGTAATGTTTCACAATTTAATGAATCTTCAACCTATTTGATGGGATGGTTAAGAGATTATCTATGGTTAAATTCTTCACAACTTATCAATGGATATAACCCCTTTGGTATGAATAGTTTATCAGTCTGGGCGTGGATGTTCTTATTTGGACATCTTGTTTGGGCTACTGGATTTATGTTCTTAATCTCATGGCGCGGATATTGGCAGGAATTGATTGAAACTTTAGCATGGGCTCATGAACGCACACCTTTGGCGAATTTGATTCGATGGAGAGATAAACCTGTGGCTCTTTCGATTGTCCAAGCAAGATTGGTTGGATTAGTCCACTTTTCGGTAGGTTATATATTTACTTATGCAGCTTTCTTGATTGCCTCTACATCAGGTAAATTTGGTTAATTTCATTCTTTATTGTATCTCCAAAAATTGAATCTCTTTGTATGAAGAAGGTGCTTCTTCTATTTCTACATCTAGGATCCGACTTATTTCTATCATTGATACTAATAGGAAATGAATCATCATCATAATGGCAAAGAAAAGTAGCATTGCCAGGGAGAAGAAGAGGCAAAAATTGGAAAAAAAATATCATTTGATTCGACGATCTCCAAAAAAAGAAATGAGCAAAGCTCAGTCGTTAAGTGAGAAATGGGAAATTAAGGCAAAGTTCGAAGCACTACCGCGTAATAGTGCACCTACACGTCTTCATCGACGTTGTTTTGCGACTGGAAGATCACGAGGTAATTATCGACACTTTGGATTATCTAGACACGCACTTCGTGAAATGGTTCACCAATGTTTGTTGCCCGGTGCAACAAGATCGAGTTGGTAAGAATAAAAAATTCTCTTCATTTTTTTATTCTTTTTGATGATCTGCGATCATAGGACGGTCCCTTGACCATTCCGTATAAATGGTTTATTCTATTTGTACAGATATGGTGGAGGGGCGGCAGGCAAATTCAATCTCTGTTTTCCATTAATTGTCAATTGTTCTTCTTATGGCATGGCGGAGTGGAGCAACTTGGTAGCTCGCAAGGCTCATAACCTTGAGGTTACGGGTTCAAATCCTGTCTCCGCACCATTTTGGATAAAAATGGAAATTCACTTATATATATATTTGATAATATAAAGAAATATACTATTCAATACAGAAGTAACGGCGGATAGCGGGAATTGAACCCGCGTCTTCTCCTTGGCAAAGAGAAATTATACCATTCAACTATATCCGCATTTTTTTATTCTAATTGATACTTTCTATATCAATTCGATTTGTGCAGAGATGTATTTGATATCTATTAGGAGTGATCAATAAAAAAGTCGAAATCTATAGATATATATCTATCTTATCTTTAATCAATTTCTCTATGTATGTATTAGATAAAGGATACATACATGGAGAAATTGATTTATCCAAAAGATTTGACTTCAATTGAAATTGGGTTAGTGATGAAGTCGGAGGGTTTCCTCGAAGCATCCATGGCTGAGTGGTTAAAGCACCCAACTCATAATTGGCGAAGTCGTGGGTTCAATTCCTACTGGATGCATCCCCATAGAAATATCCCCCACTCGATTTTTGTTACAGAATGAAATTTGTAAATACAGCTACATGATTATCTGAATTATATTGACTATATTCATTCTTTATCTTCTTTTCAAAAAAAAAACGATTGGATCCGTATCAATATCAATGGAATCTCATCATCCATCAATAACAAAGGTGTGGTCGATTCAATCCAATTATGTTAGAATAGTTATAATAACATTTGATCTGTATCAATGGACGATGGACTCCCAAGAAACGGTAGAAGAATGCGACCTATTATGGGACATACAATGCATTACAAACGTATGATCATTATGCTTGAACCGGCTTATTCGATTCCTTAGAATCGGGTTATTCTATTCCACCTCTTAGTTAGAAAGAAAAGAACTTAAACAATTAATAACATGGCGATACATAAAACTTCGAGCCCGAGCACACGCAATGGAGCCTTAAACAGTCAAGTGAAATCCAATTCACGAAATCGTTTGATTTCTGGACAACATCATTGTTGTAAAGGGCGTAATGCCAGAGGAATTATTACCGCAGGGCATAGAGGGGGAGGTCATAAGCGTCTATACCGTAAAATTGATTTTCGACGCAATGAAAAAGACATATATGGTAGAATCATAACTATAGAATATGACCCTAATCGAAATGCACACATTTGTCTCATACACTATGGGGATGGTGAGAAAAGATATATTTTACACCCCAGAGGGGCTATAATTGGAGATACCATTGTTTATGGTACAGAAGTTCCTATAAAAATGGGAAATGCCCTACCTTTGAGTGCGGTTTGAACTATTGATTTACGTAATTGGAAGTAACCAATTAGGTTTATGGCGAAACCTAGAAATCGATCTCTTATCCAATTGGAGTACCTCTACAGGATAGACTTCAACAGAAAACTGAAGAGTAACGGCAGCAAGTGATTGAGTTCAGTAGTTGCTAATATACCATTATTGACCCTAGAGATATAGTAATATGGAGAAGACAAAATTGTTTCAAGCACCGACAGAACACGAAGCGCTCCTCGTTTCAAACAAATAAGGGGAAGATCCGGATTATTCACATTTCATTTGATGGTCAAGGACAAATTGAAAGCGAAGCAGTGGTAATTCTAAGGATTCCCCCGGGAAAAAATAGAAATGTCTCCTACGTTACCCGTACTAGGTGTAAGTAGCAACGTAATTTCATAGAGTCATTCGGTCTGAATGCTACATGAAGAACATAAGCCAGATGAAGGAACGGAACAGAAAGACCTAGGATGTAGAAGATCATAACATGAGTCATTCGGAAGATTTGGATTCGTATAATATATATCCACTCATGTGGTATGGTACTTCGTTATGTCATTTATAATCTACGAAATAAACGATATATAAGATGCAGCTGTATAGATATTAGAATCTACATCCAGAAAGCCGTATGCTTTGGAAGAAGCTTGTACAGTTTGGGAAGGGGTTTTGATAAGAATCTACTTCAACCGATATGCCGTTAGGCACGGCCATACATAACATAGAAATAACACTTGGAAAGGGTGGACAATTAGCTAGAGCAGCGGGTGCTGTAGCGAAACTGATTGCAAAAGAAGGTAAATCAGCAACATTAAAATTACCTTCTGGCGAGGTCCGTTTGATATCCAAAAACTGCTCAGCAACAGTTGGACAAGTAGGGAATGTTGGGGTAAACCAGAAAAGTTTGGGCAGAGCCGGAGCTAAACGTTGGCGAGGCAAGCGTCCTGTAGTAAGAGGGGTCGTTATGAACCCTGTAGACCATCCACATGGGGGTGGTGAAGGGAGGGCCCCAATTGGTAGAAAAAAACCCTCAACTCCTTGGGGTTATCCTGCACTTGGAAGAAGAACTAGAAAAACGAATCAATATAGTGATAATTTGATTCTTCGTCGCCGTAGTAAATAGTCGAGCGTAAGCGTAGATAAAATAGAATTTGTTTCTTCGTCTTTACAAAAGAAAATAGCAATTTACTGGGACATTATAGGATTTTCTTTTTTTAGAGATTCTATATTTTAGAATTGGAAATATAAGAGAACAAAATTAACTTTTTTAGTTATTATAGGAGGAATAATTAACTATGACACGTTCACGAACAAAAAATCCTTTTGTAGCCAATCATTTATTAAGAAAAATAAAGAAGCTTAACACAAAAGGAGAAAAGGAGTTAATAAAAACTTGGTCCAGAACATCTACCATTATACCTACAATGATTGGGCATACCATTGCTATCCATAATGGAAAAGAGCATTTACCTATTTATATAACAGATCGTATGGTAGGCCATAAATTAGGAGAATTTTCACCTACTCGAAAACTTGGGAGGGTATCCAAAAAATGAGAAAAAATATATTTCTCAATTTACCCTTGGACCTATATTTTTTTACCATATATTTAAAAATACAGGTCACAATCATCATTGAAGTGAATTTTCCCATTCATTTTAGGATACTTTTCGCAATCATCATTGATAAAAATGAACATTATGAGGATTCGGATTAATTAATAAATTACTCAATCTGTTGCAGAATAAAAAGAATTGTATTATTCTGCAACAGAAAAAGAAATAAAGATATAGAAAGTTTAATAAAAAAAAATATAATTATGGATAAACAAAAAGATACCGAGTGGTGGTTATGGGCCAAAAAATACATCCGCTTGTTTTCCGACTTGGTGCAACTCAAAGTCATTATTCTATTTGGTTTGCAAAACCAAAAATGTATTCCGAGAATGTAAAAGAAGATAAAATTATACGATATTGTATCAATAATTTTATACAAAAAACGGTACCCGAATCCTGTGAATTCGAGACCGATATCTCTGGCTATGGAATGGGACGAATAAAGATTCAAAAAAGAATCGATCTGATTAAAGTGATAATCTATATGGGACTTCCAGACTCCTTAAAAGAAAAGGTTAAGGATCTAAGAGTCGAACAATTAAAGACTCAAGTGCAAAAAAAAGTAACTTGTGGGAACCGAGAACTCGACCTTGAAATTACAAAACTTCCAAGTCCTTATCTTTATAGAGACGCTAAAATTGTTGCAGAATTTTTAAGCGAACTATTACGGAATCGAATTTCGTTTCGTAAAGCAATGCAAAAAGGTATTGAATTAGCTGAACAGGCAGATACAAAAGGAGTTCAAATAAAAATTGCGGGACGTATGGAAGGAAAAGAAATTGCACGTGTCGAATGGACGAGAGAAGGTAGGGTTCCTCTACAAACCATTCGAGCTCCAATGGATTTTTGTTCCGTTCCACTTGTAACTTTGTTTGGGGTATTCGGAGTCAAAATCTGGATATTTCAAAACTTCTAAACAACGACTAATCAACTTTCCCTTATAACGTTGCATCTTTTTTTAAAACAAAAAATGACAATTTGAAATACTTTACGTTGAAGAAATTACAAAATTTGGAAGATTGAATAAAAAAAAATTAATGAATCATTTTAGAATGAAGGAGTTGCTATGCTTAGTGTGTGACTCGTTGGTTTTTTTTGAGTGTTTCAATTTCTACAAAAATTCGTAGAATTCATTACTATAAAAAACCTACTCATCGCTTCCCATTATCTGGATAGAAAGAACTGCCGAAAATAGAAAATCAAAATAAGGATCTATGTGGTGATATAATTATAGCAACTGAAATAAAAAAATAAAATTATTAGTTGTAAAGCAATAAGAATATACAGATAAATGAAGGGGTGAAAGAAAGCTAGAAAAAGGATATTAATGATATAGAATTCTACTATGTAAAGGTCTATTGGTCATCTCATAAAAAGTAGTGTAATAAAGCATCAATATTCAAAATTCATCCATATATGGATGAATATTAGAATAAACGAATAAAGAGCCACGAATCAAGAAAACTGAGAGGGTTGATTCAACAAAAAAGAATAAAAAAAAAACAAAATCTTATTAATCTTATTAAAGCAGCTCCATTGTAGAATTTAGACCTAACCATAAATTGAAAAGCGATGGGAACGACGGAACCTGTGAATACAAAAGATTCCATGAAAATTAGAAATCTTACTGATTCATTAGATGGGATGGCGGAAGAAACTAAAAATTCATGGTTTTTTGAGGAGTTGTGGACGAACCCAACATTACATCTTCAATTTATAATCAGAGAGTCAATATTCGCCCGCGAAAATCCCGCGATTCTATTTCATTTTCTATTTTAGAAAAAAATATGTATATTAGTGTATATTATTTTAATTATTATTCTTTTTTCGGTTCCAGATTTTTCAATCGATTTATTTGCGAGGAGCCGTATGAGGTGAAAATCTCATGTACGGTTCTGTAATAGAGATGGAATTGAGAAATAACCATCAACTATAACCCAAAAAGAACGAGATTCCGCAAACATCATAGAGGGAAATTAAAAGGAAACGCCTCTCGCGGTAATAAAATTTGCTTCGGAAAATATGCTCTTCAGGCACTTGAGCCCGCTTGGATCACATCTAGACAACTAGAAGCGGGTCGACGGGCAATGTCACGAAATGTTCGCCGGGGTGGACAAATATGGGTCTGCATATTTCCAGACAAACCAGTTACAGTAAGACCTACCGAAACGCGTATGGGTTCGGGAAAAGGATCGCCTGAATATTGGGTAGCTGTTGTTAAACCCGGAAAAATACTTTATGAAATGGGAGGGGTCCCAGAAAATATCGCTAGAAAGGCGATTTCAATAGCGGCATCCAAAATGCCTATACGAACTCAATTCATTTTTTCCAAATAATCATTAGAACGAATGTTAGTATGAAAAAAGGAAATTCTCCGTTTCTTTTTTTTTTTGAACACACAATATTTTTTTTATTTCAACTTTTTGACTGAAAGATAAGAAAAAAGGATATGATTCAACCTCAAACCTATTTAAATGTAGCCGATAATAGCGGAGCGCGCGAATTGATGTGTATTAGAATCATAGGAGCTAGTAATCGACGGTATGCTTATATGGGTGACATTATTGTCGCTGTAATCAAAAAAGCAGTGCCAAATTCATCGTTAGAAAGATCTCAAGTCATCAGAGCTGTAATTGTACGTACCTCTAAAGAACTAAAACGTCATAATGGTATAATAATAAAATATGATGATAATGCAGCCGTTCTCATTGATAAACAGGGAAATCCAAAAGGAACTCGAATTTTTTCCGCAATAGCCCGAGAATTGAGACAGTTAAATTTTACTAAAATAATTTCACTCGCACCCGAGGTGCTATAATCTGATATAATACGTTATACTTGATATTTGATGGAGTATCCCCATGAATCGGTAGTAGGATTTATATATATATTATATAAATATAAAGGGGATCCATACATAAATATCCATGAACAGGATCTATGGTCCATATACACACATAGACCTAAGGATACATACATCAAGGGTTATTGGAGATTCCATGTACTAATTCATGATTTAACATGTACAGAATAAAAGCCTTTCATTTGTTTATTTTCGAGAAAAATATTAAAATAAAAATGAAATATATACTCTCTTCAACCGGGTTATTCTACCTCTTATAAATAAAAAAAAAAAAACAGCTCCGTTATCTTAGAAAGAAAACCCTATTATCTTCCACCTAATAGCATAAAAAAACATAATTACAGGAGGCTATCATGAACAAAGATATGATCGGAAATATGTTCACATTGTTACGCAATGCGGACATGAATAGAAAAAGAATTATTCCAATACCGTTCACTAAGATGAACGAAAACATTGTTCAAATTCTTTTACGACAGGGTTTTCTTGAAAACGTCAGAAAACATCGAGAAAGCAACAAAAAGTTTTTAGTTTTAACTCTAAAGTATAGAAGAAATAATAAAGGATCATATCCTTTTAAAAGTTGTTTAAATTTTAAACAGATTAGTACGCCCGGTCTACGAATATATTCTAACTATCCCAAAATCCCAAAAGTTTTGGGAGGAATAGGGATTGTAATTCTTTCTACTTCTAGGGGTATAATCACCGATCGACAGGCTCGATTAGAAAAAATAGGAGGTGAGATAATATGCTTAATATGGTAAAATTACTTCTTCCGATTACGAAACACACAGACGATTTTATGAAAGTCATGAAAAAAGAATTTCAGGATGACGACTCCAAATTTATAGTTAGAGACCCAGTAGAACCCTCCGCAGAATTCTATTTTATCCGAATGTATTCGCAATATAATCGAAGAGAAACACGATTTTTATTGTATCGCTTTTATTTAGAAGCCCATATGAATATTTTGTTTGGTGCGCTTCTGGATCCCAATTGGGGCCCTTTGGATGTTGTTATTTTGGCTGGTCCTAGTGACGATGACGATCATGGTGGGTACTTCGCTTAATTTTATTGAATCTATCAATTTACCTAAAGCAACCTGCAACGTTGCAGGTTGCTTTAGGTAAATTGAATTTCAAGAGAAAAAAAAAAACACACCAAGGATATTTCTCTATGATTACCTTACATTTGGTAACCTTCTATATTCCGATTTCGGAACACGCAGACGATTTTCTAGCAGAAATAGACAAAGACCTTAAGTATGAGGGCTTATTTATAAAGGTGAGCTCAGCAGCCACCTCAGATTCATATTTTGTTGTAGGATATATGCAATATGATCGAGAATTTGTACACAGTTTATTGTATCAACATTATTCTCGAAATGCCGGTCGGCAGATTTTGATTTTGGAAGAGATTGATGAAGATTTTGGCCCTATTGATTGATAGGGTTTCTATTCTTGGGGACGTCGATGACGACGACCACCCGACTCTTTTATAACTTGAAAATATTTTTTAGGAGGAACAATTTTAAGTTCAAAATGTAAGGAAACCCCATTTTCTTACAATATATAAATTTGGTATTCAATTTAATTTCTAAGGAGTTAAAAATATGAAAGTAGCGGCCTCTGTTCGTAAAATTTGTGCAAAATGTCGATTGATCCGTAGGCGAGGTCGACTTATAGTAATTTGTTCGAATCCAAAACATAAACAACGACAAGGATAATATTAAATTAATATAAAATATTAAATTAATATAAATTAAGGGCTTTCCATTAATAAGATTTTGAATAGAATTCAAAATCTTATTAATGGAAAGCCCTTTTCTTAAATACTAAATCATACAAATCGAAAAATTTAGATTCTATATTCGAATCTAGTCTATAGTTATAAGTATTCGAATAAATAGAATTGCTTATTGCTTAATATTTGAAAAAAGGGTATTCTATATTAATCGAATTATAGAATACAATAGAATAACTAGTTAGAAAATAGTAAAGAATCCTTTTTGACAGGAAATGGATATATCCATATATTTCGGACTTATCTTTTTTTTTAAATAAAAAAAAAATGGCAAAATCTATACCAAAACTTGGTTCACGGAAAACTGGACGTATTGGTTCGCGTAAGCATCCGCGTAAAATACCAAAGGGGGTTATTTATATTCAAGCTAGTTTCAATAATACCATTGTGACTGTTACAGATGTAGGAGGTCGGGTGATTTCTTGGTCCTCCGCCGGTTCATGTGGATTCAAGGGTACACGAAGGGGGACACCATTTGCCGCTACAACCGCAACGGGAAATGCTCTTCGAACAGTAGTCGATCAAGGCATGCAACGAGCAGACGTCAGCATAAAGGGTCCCGGTCGAGGAAGAGATGCGGCATTAAGAGTTATTGTTCGAAGTGGGATACTATTAAACGTTATACGGGATGTAACCCCTATACCATATAATGGATGTAGGGCTCCTAAAAAAAGACGTGTGTAAAACTAACAATAAATATGAAAGAAAAAGATTTCAAGAGAAATAAACAATTAAATCAAGAGTTTCATAAAAATAGATTACTATGATTCGAGAAAAACTAAAAGTATCTACTAAGACACTACAGTGGAAGTGTGTTGAATCAAGGGTAGACAGTAAGCGTCTTTATTATGGACGCTTTATTCTGTCTCCACTTCTGAAAGGTCAAGCAGATACAATAGGCATTGCAATGCGAAGAATTTTGCTCGGAGAAATAGACGGAACATGTATCACACGTGCAAAATCTGAGAAAATACCACATGAATATTCTACCGTAGTAGGTATTCAAGAATCAATACATGAAATTTTAATGAATTTGAAAGAAATTGTATTGAGAAGTAATCTGTATGGAACTCGGGAGGCGTCTATTTCTTTCAAAGGTCCTGGATATGTAACTGCTCAAGACATCATTTTACCACCTTCGGTGGAAGTCATTGATAAGACACAACATATAGCTAACCTAACGGAACCTATTAATTTGTGTATTGAATTACAAATTGAGAGAAAGCGGGGATATCGTATAAAAACACTAAACAACATTCAAGATGGAAGTTATACTATAGATGCTGTATTCATGCCTGTTAGAAATGCAAATTATAGTATTCATTCTTATGTGAATGGAAATGAAAAACAAGACATACTATTTCTCGAAATATGGACAAATGGAAGTTTCACTCCTAAGGAAGCACTTTATGAAGCCTCCCGGAATTTGATTGATTTATTTATTCCTTTTTTACATGCAGAAGAAGAAAACTTCAATTTGGAAAACAATCAACACAAAATGACTTGGCCCCTTTTTACTTTTCATGATCATGATAGATTCGTTAAGGATAAACTAACGAACACTCAAAAAGAAATTACATTGAAATCCATTTTTATTGACCAATTAGAATTGCCTCCCCGGATCTATAATTGTCTTAAAAAGTCCAATATACATACAGTATTTGAATTTTTGAATAAGAGTCAAGAAGACCTTATGAAAATTGAACATTTTCGCGTAGAAGATTTAAAAAATATATTAAACATTTTACAAATCGAAAATCATTTTGTATAAATTGAAAATCCATTGGATTTTTTTGAATCTTTCATTTTTTTTTTATTTATAAAAAGAAAGCTTCCAATATTAAATTTGAATCTTTAGCACAAATCAATATATTCAGAATAGGTATAAAATGAAATAGATGGATCTAGGGATTAGTCATTTCAAAGTGAATTTTCCCTAGATACACAATACACCTGTCATGATATTTTATTTGACAATAGAATCAATTTAAAAAATCCCTAACGTTAGGGATTTTTCAATAGGTAATGTTGCTCCAATACCCAACCAAAGAGCCACGACGGTACCAATCAAAAAGACGGTTGTTGCTACTGGACGCCGAAATGGGTTTTGGAACTTATTAACATTTTCCAAAAAAGGTACTGTTAATAATCCCGCGGGTACTGAAACCATTAAAAGAACGCCCAATAATTTATTGGGTACGGTACGAAGTATTTGAAATACGGGAAAAAAATACCATTCGGGCAATATTTCCAAAGGAGTTGCAAACGGATCCGCGGGTTCCCCAATCATTGATGGTTCGAGAACCGCTAAGCCTACGTTACAGGCAATAGTACCCAGAATAACTACTGGAAAAATATATAAAAGATCGTTAGGCCATGCGGGTTCGCCATAATAATTATGACCCATCCCTTTGGCCAATTTCGCTCTTAATACAGGATCCGTCAAATCAGGTTTTTTTGTTATTGGGATAGGTGAATTCTTATAGATCCATCCTCCGAAAGAACCGGACATGATAATTTTGCATCATCCGGCTCGAGCACGAATCAAACAAACTGAATGCAGACATAGAAATTCTTTATATGTTAGTCACTCATATATCATGATTCTATGTAATAATATGTAATAAAATGGATTTAATTGTTTTTTTTTCGAAATTACAACTATCCATTGTAAATGCAAAAAATTCAGTTCTTATTTTTAAGTAAATGCTTTTCACCCAAGTAAGTTTTCAAAATCCAAAGTTCTTTCTGGGTGATCTCAAACCTTTCGCCTGGTATACCTCAAAAAAAGAATTTTCGGAATTTTTGACATAGAAAGGATTTACTTGTTACTAATATAATACAACCCGCTTTTTCTTTAGATCTACTTGTTTAACTCCGATAGTATCATAAATTGAGTCAATGCATAGGAAATGAATGCATTTCCATACTATTAAGTTTAATGAAATACATGTTACATAATTTAGATTATATCATTTTACTTATTTTACTGGATATTACGGAGCCTGTTCATGCACAGGATATGATCGAGTCTGATCATAGAAAATATTTTCTTCAAGCGAACCGGACTGACTATCCTCTGTAGAGGACTGGCGCCGTGGTTGGAACAAAGACACATTTAATTGTGAATTCAAATGTGGCAGATAAGATGAAGTCATATATCTGCATGGCCCAATCAATAGTTCAAGTCATACACTCCCATAATCCATTCTTTTTTCGGAGAGTTCCCTTCCACTATTCGTGTATGTCAAATAAAGAATCCAATTTATTTTGTTAAGTGGAAGGGAAATATCCAAATACATGTCTTATTCAAAAAAAATAATGCATATTTGTAGCAATGAAATACTATTACTCCTCCCCCAAATGATTTATTACAAATATCTATGATTCATATTCTCTATAAAGGACCGGAAATTCCTTGCTTACGTATCATTGGAAAGTGCATTAACATGAATACGGCAGTAAGTAGAGGTAATACAAAAGTATGTAAACTATAAAAACGAGTCAAGGTAGATTGTCCCACACTAGCGCTGCCGCGCAATAACTCTACCACCGAGGATCCTATTACAGGAATAGCATCGGGTACACCTGTTACAATTTTGACTGCCCAATAACCAATTTGGTCCCAAGGTAAAGAATAACCAGTTACACCAAAGGATGCAGTCAATACACCCAAAATTACACCTGTAACCCAAGTCAATTCGCGAGGTTTTTTAAAACCACCAGTGAGATACACGCGAAATACGTGCAAGATCATCATTAATACCATCATACTTGCTGACCATCGATGAACTGATCGGATTAACCAACCAAAGTTAGCCTCAGTCATTATATATTGAACAGAAGCAAAAGCCTCCGTAACGGTTGGACGATAATAAAAAGTCATAGCAAAACCCGTCGCTACTTGGACTAAAAAACAAGTAAGTGTAATTCCTCCTAAACAATAAAATATATTTACATGAGGAGGGACATATTTACTAGTTATATCATCGGCAATGGCCTGAATCTCAAGACGTTCTTCGAACCAATCATAGACTTTATTGAGATAGGTAAACCAAGGAACCCCCCTTCGAACCGTATATGAAAATTTCATCTCGTACGGCTCAAACAAAAAGACTCAAATACTGGTTATTTGGAAAACAGATATGTGTAATAGAAAGTTTGAAACTTCTGAAGTTAATCCTATGATTCCAGTCTTTTTTGAAGATCCAAAAAATAGAAATCTACAAGATATTCTTAGTGTTTATAATGCCAAAATTTCAAGTCGGCTCACTCGTCTTTTCTCTTGATCCTTACAGGCCTCTTGAATATTCTATTATTTACTTCATTTTTTTTGTATTGTGTATGTAATAAGATTTGACTTCTGTTTTTTTTTTTTATTGATAAGAATTTTCTTGTTAAGACCCTATAGAATCAATGGAAAACCTGAGATTCATACCAGAACCACGATGATTTCCAAAAAAACCTTTAATCGAAGTCCAAGAATTCCCTGAGTAAGAACTGCTAGATCATCACTTATTCAATTTCAATAAATAGATATAATGAAAAAAAAAAAATACAAAGAAATGGATAAGCGGCGGCCGAATAAAATTCCATTTCTTTTTCTAAATGAATTCTTCTAACTCTTTCATTTTTTTTCGTCCGGTTGCGAGGTCTAAATATAAATATTAAGTATGAATCATAGTTCTAACACTTTAGAATCTATTTATTTTCTATATTCCGTGCTCCAGATACTAGAATAAATATCTGACGGGGTAAAGCCATCTATCAAGATAAGATGACGTATCCATTTTATGTTCTGTACTATCAATAGGATCCATTATAACAAGTCACACACTCATATTCCGGAAATAGAGAAACAAAGAAGTTTCGCGGTCCAACTACCAAATCAAAATGGAATGGTCTAAAAATGAACGAT
>CAWUDS030005837.1:0-5000 GCA_963859935.3 Lathyrus sativus | reverse complement strand
CTTATATTTTTTTTCGTTCCTTTTTTCTTCTTCCCTTCGAATCTTAAAATCGAAGAGTTAAGTGAATAAAAAAAACCAAAGGAGGCTCATGGCTAAGGGTAAAGATATCCGAATAACTGTTATTTTAGAATGTACTAGTTGTGATAAAAAGAGTGTTAATAAGGAATCGAGAGGTATTTCTCGATATATTACTCAAAAGAATCGACACAATACGCCTAGTCGATTGGAATTGAGAAAATTCTGTCCCTTTTGTTGCAAACATATGATTCACGCAGAGATCAAGAAATAGAGAAAATGGATTACTTGTGTATTACCCTTAGGAGGTAAATTGAAAAAATTAAATAACATAAAAATGAATTATATAGATATCAGAGAAATTATCTTCTCTATATTCTATAAATAAAATTCTATAACATGAAATTATATACATATATCATTATATAGGATCTATTTCCTTATATAAAAAATAAAATTTATTAAAAAAAAAAAAAAAAAAATAAGAATATATATAACTAAAACAAATCCTTTGTTTTATAACAAACGGGATTTTCGGTATAGGAATAAACAAACCATGGATAAATCTAAGCGACTGTTTGTTAAATCATCTAAGCTACTGTTTGTTAAATCGAAGAAGAAGAAATCAATTCGTAGGAGGTCGCCCCTAATCCAATTTGGGGATCGAATTGATTATAAAAACTTGAGTTTACTTTTCAAACTTGTCACTCGAGAAGGCAAAATTTTATCTAGACGTGTTAATAAATTGACCTTAAAACAACAACGATGGATTACGATTGCTATAAAACAAGCTCGTATTTTATCTTTGTTACCTTTTGGAAGTTCGTCACCTCTTCTTAAAATTGCAAAAAAAAAATATGAAAAAAAATATGAAAAAAAAAAAAAATATGAAAAAAGCAAGTCGATTACTAGAACTCCTGTTCTAAAAAAAAAAAAATAGAGTTACTTTACTTCATTAATTGAATCTAAACTCAAAGTTTATGCGGATTGGTATTTTTTTTTGAGCGTGGTTTATTATTTTCATAATTCATATGAATTCTATTTTATCATACAAATCTCTTTTATTCTACCACCTTCCCGGAGTTCACTCTCCGGGGAAGTTTTATTAATGATATCGTTGGCAATCGTAAAAAGACAATTCCCCTTTAATATAGCTATTTGTGCAACGATTTTACGATTAAGAAGCAATTGATTCTTGTACAGATTATACATTAAATTACTATAGTAGATTTTTTCTTTATTCTGTCGAATTATTGCATTTATTCGACTGATCCACAAACTTCGAAAGTCCCTTTTTTTCCTATCTCTATCCCGCTGAGACGAAACCAAAGCTTTTCTTCTCTGTTGCGAAATAGTTCGAGTAAGAGCTCCGCGAAAGCTTGATGTAAAGGAACGACTTTTTGTCCTCCGTTTTCGAGCGATGGATCCTCGTTTAGTTCTGATCATTGGATAAATGAGACTTCGATGAATAACTATTTTGATTTTTTCTTTCAGTTATTCTTTTATCCTTTCTAGTATATTACTAACAACATGGATTCTTCCAATATATAAAATAAAAATTCCAATGGCTTTTGCTACTATAACCTTCCCAACCACGATTTTTTTTCATTTTTTCTAAGTATAAGTATTGAAACTCTAAATAATAACTTCTATTGATACTAGGTATGCCAAAAACCATAGTAAATAAAATAAACAAAGAAATGGTGGGTTCCATCGTTTCTATGATTACTTGTTAAACGGTGAGGTCCTCTCTATACACCGGAGCCCCTTCCTTCATTGAATCTTGATTCAATCAATGTTATTGTGAATTTGTACAGTTCACACTTCTGGGCTCTACCCATGAAATATCTAGTAATAGGTCTTTCACAATGAAATCTAGCTATACAGTAACGGTATTTAAGTATGAAGATTAGCTGGGTAGTTGACCCTCTTAGTCCGTTCTAAATTTAGGGCATAATTTGTTTTTCTTTCAAATAGGATTTTTCCCGCTTAATGGGAAACTACTTTATCCCCAAGGGGAATATACTTTGCATCTTAAATTGAAAATGAAGGTGATTTGGTTTGCACCAATTGAGAAACCATAAATTTGATACAAAATTTATACACAATAGAATTATATATATACAATTCTTATTAATAGAATCGATTTTTTAATTTGAGTATATGATCTAAACGAGTCGCACATACACCCTATTACATGTTCCTCGGCGTTGAGGGCATCCCCGAAGAGCGGGAGATTTTGTTACAGTCCGGATTGGCTGTCTTGCGTTTCTAATAAGTTGTTTTATAGTTGGCATGGTGAATCATATACATAATGAGCTGGTTTCGATCAATCCTAACCCAATAATTTCCATTTAGAATTTATTCGACTCTATGAAATCTGGTTGTTAAGACGATTAAAAAGAGAAAAGACAACATCTCATGCATGTATTTATTAGGAATAAATCTGTGTTTATTAGGGACAAAGGTTTAGGAATAAATCCACTATTCCCAGAAGAAAAAAAATAGTGGGGACAGAAATAGTTTGAAAGCAAATTCTGTGTTTAGTAGGAATAAAAAGGACAGAAATAGTCCAAACATCAATATTGATTCCAACTATCAATATTGACATATGCAAATTTTGCATTTAAAAAAAAGAATCTGCTCCGGAATCAAAAATTGCTTCCGTAGGCAAAGAATCTGATACGGAATCAATAATTCCGTAGGCTTGGGCTTCTTCGGGTGACATAAAATGATCCCTTTCCAGGTCTTTAGATATCTGCCATACCGGTTTGCGTGTTCTTTGCGAATAAATAGCTGTTATTGTTTCTCGAAGTATCACCATTTCATCTGCTTCCAGCATACATTCTCCTGATGGTCCCTCATAAGGGGCACTATGAGGTTGATGGATCATTACCCTGATAGTATAATATATTTTGGTTTTTTCTCTCAATCTTGACTTAAAAAAATAAGAAAGAAGGGATATTCAAAAGAACTTCAATTTAAATTGAAAGCCGTACAGGCAAGCATCTTTTGGATTTTTTATATAGCATACGGCTCTATACTTTTAATTTTTCATTTTTTTTACCTTTCATTGAAGAAATAAAAATATATATATATATATACCGGGTCTATCAGACCCAGATCAGTAAAGAATCCAATAACCATCTTTCTTTTTTTTTTTTTTAGAATATTTTAAAAAATTTAAAGACTATGATGATTCCGTTGCTCTCTTAATTTCGTGTAGTTTTTGATTCAGCAATCCCAAAGTTTCTTTTTTTTTTTTTCAAATGAAGTAAAAAAAAAATCGTGACACTAAAAGAGGCTCTAATTAATAGATAAGAGGAAATATAAAATTGTAAATACCCCTTCCCCTTTTTCCTACTACTCTTTCGATATAGAATCGAATGATTTAAAAAAAAATTATTTTTGCATATCGAACTCAGAGTGCCATGCTTTTTTTACTTCATATTGGCGTAGGCATAGTCTTCTTCTACAAATAAGAATCATTGGCGCCAAGCGTGAGGAAATGCTAGACGTTTGGTAATTCCGCCTCCTGCCAAAATAAGAGATGCCATTGAAGCGGCTAATCCCATGCATATTGTATGTACTTGTGCTTCTACAACTTGCATAGTATCAAAAATGGCCATTCCAGACATAACCTCTCCGCCGGGAGAATTTATAAACAGATACAAATCTTTGTTCTTGTTCTCTAAACTGAGATATATCATCATACCAGCAACTTGATTTGCTAGTTCACTCTCAATCTCGTCACCTAAAAAAAGAAGTCTGCTGTAAAAAAGTTGATGGTATAAGTCAACCCAAGTAGCTTCATCCTCGCCAGGAATTTGAAAGGCTACCTTTGGAACACCCACTGGCATAAAAAAATGATGCAGTTGCCTGACATCAGCATATTACTTTAATATAAAATTGTGCAGAGTACAGAATGAGTTTATTTTGTTAAAAATAATTTTTATTTCGCCAGATAACATAAAAAAAAAACAAGCCTAAAATAAGGGCAAGTTTTTATGAATAGGTCATTCTTGGATATGTGTCTACTGATATTGATATTATTGTTACGTGTTACTGGACGACTAATGAATTGAATTCTGGAAAATGAAATTCAAGAAGGGATTCTAACAAAAAGGATCTTCGACAACCCCCAAAAAGTATATTTCTATGTTTCCTATCGAATTGAATTCTAGAAATATTATTATTTCCTTCATGAATTATATTATTAGAAATCAATTCATGCTATTCACCACATTTTCATTGATCCTCCATTTATAGTCCGAAGCTAAGAAAGAATCAATGTAAAGAACCCCTATCTTATATTATAGTCTTAAACTTTGAGGAATTTTCGATTCAGTACATCGAAACAACCAGAAAAAAAGAAATTTTATTTGGTAGTAGTTGATCTTGTCACTGATTGTGAAATTTCGTTGCTGTCTTCGAAGAAGGATAGCTATACTGATTGCGTCGATTCAAAAGAGACCCTTGGTACTCCATTGCCGATCGTAACCAAAAATAAAATTTCAGTCAATTTATACTTACTGATCTGATCTTTTATGGAATCGATCCCCCTTTGACTGTATAAGAATATGTGGAGCTCGGCATGTCTGGAAGCACAGGAGAACGTTCTTTTGCTGATATTATTACCAGTATTCGATACTGGATTATTCATAGCATTACTATACCCTCCCTATTCATTGCGGGTTGGTTATTTGTCAGCACGGGTTTAGCTTACGATGTATTTGGAAGCCCCCGTCCAAACGAGTATTTTACAGAAACCCGACAAGGAATTCCTTTAATAACTGGCCGTTTTGATTCTTTGGAACAACTCGATGAATTTAGTAGATCTTTTTAGGAGGCTCCAATGACCATAGATAGGACCTATCCCATTTTTACAGTACGATGGTTGGCTGTTCACGGACTAGCGGTACCCACCGTTTCTTTTTTGGGATCAATATCAGCAATGCAGTTCATCCAACGATAAACCTAATCCG
>CAWUDS030005836.1:0-10000 GCA_963859935.3 Lathyrus sativus | reverse complement strand
GGAACACGATTATAGCAGAATGCTAAGGAATTAGCTCTCCATGGTTCTCTCAAAGCGTTGGAACGCAATTACAGCAGAATGACTCTAAGGAATTAGCTCTCCATGGTTCTCTCAAAGCTCCGAATGTATTTTCGTGAAAATGTAACTAGGTGAACAGTAACACGAGTATTTTTCCTTTAAAAGAAAGATAATTCGGGTTATAACCCAACTGGGTCGAAAACATAACCCAGGCCCAATACATGACCCAACACTAAAATAAAATTCTAAAACAGTAACTTCAAACGGAATTCTGGAATTTTGGGCTCTGAATCTGACTTCGACTCCAACTCGAAAGTCGTAGCTCTCTCTCTTAGCTTTCCGGCGATTTTAGAACGCCTCAAACGGATTTCCGGAACTCCAGTTATGATCGTTTCCGTGCAGACTGCTAAAGCTGAAAAATAAGTGCGAAAATCAAATTAAGCCAAAAATAAAATAAAATATAAAAACAAAATAAAACATAAAAATAATCAAGATAAAGTAAAGAAATGCCTAAGTAAAAATATAGGAGAAAGTGCATATATATGCACTGATCACTCATCACGCTGGGAGCGCTTAAGCGTCTCCCCATGGACACAAACCTTAGGATCTATGACATTTTGATATTAATGATTATAGGAATACCTTAACGAATATAATGAGAAAGATTTTTAGACAATGGCAACGATAATTCTAAAATACAAAAGTGTACAGACAAGTGTTTGACACTGGTTGGCTCATGGATTTTTCTCAACCGGTACTCGTAATGTCTTGAAAACTCTTCGCATGGGGATAAAAAGAGATAATCTTCTTATAGAATGATATATTTGTGATCATAGTCTATATATAGAATGATAATCATTTAGAATTCCTATTATTTCGAAATGGATTATCTTGACATCCACTTATATTTAAGCACATATTCAATTAAATAATTAATTATGAAATATAATTAATTATTTTATTTACTTACTCAACCGATTAAGATTCTTATATATATATATATATATATATATATATATATATATATATATATATATATATATATATATATATATATATATATATATATATATATATATATATATATATATATATATATATATATATATAATATATATATATATATATATATATATATATATATATATATATATATATATATATATATATATATATATATATATATATATATATATATATATATATATATATATATATATATATATATATATATATATATATATATATATATATATATATATATATATATATATATATATATATATATATATATATATATATAAATATATATTTTATATATATATATATATATATATATATATATATATATATAAAATATATATATATATATATATATATATATATAATATATATATATATATATATATATATATGTATATATATATATATATATATATATATATATATATATATATATATATATATATTATATATATATATATATATATATATATATATATATATATATATATATATATATATATATATATATATATATATATATATATATATATATATAATATATATATATATATATATATATATATATATATATATATATATATATATATATATATATATATATATATATATATATATATATATATATATATATATATATATATAATATATATATATATATATATATATATATATATATATATATATATATATATATATATTATATATATATATATATATATATATATATATATATATATATATTGCTCTGTCCCGCTCATCACACGGGGTCGGCCCAATCCATCTCTCCGTCGGGAGGGCCTAGCTCATTGATCAGTTGTCGCTCGCGGATCAAAACGAGTGTTTTTGATGAAAACGTAATATAACGACAATTCAACTCGGATATCATCTCAAGGATTCTTTTATGTGATTAATCTACCAAATTCGAAATGGAGGGGGAGTTGGTTTGGTTTCTGATCGGATAAATAAAGAAAATGCAATTAAGCGATTAAAATAAGTGATTATCAAAATAAGTCAATCTACTGTGTTCGGTTCGGCTTATCACGGGTTTCTACCTTACCAATTTCCTAAGCGATTTCGATCTCTATTCGATTCCTATGTCAATTAACAAGCGCAAAAGACATAAACTAGATTAACAATCCTATATTCCAAATTAAGCAAACGGATTAAGTTTTCGTGAATTAAGCAAGCACGAATTATAAACGTGAATTAACGACAAAGCGACTTAACGACGAATAAAAGCTAAGGATGCAATCATACGAATTTAATCAAAACAATTCTATAAACTAACAGATTAAGCAAAAGCAATTCATAGAATAGTGTTTAAAGAGAAACGAATTAGATTGATAAAGTAAAAACCTCAAAGCGTTGGAACGCGATTACAACAGAATGACTCTAAGGAATTAGCTCTCCATGGTTCTCTCAAAGCTCCGAATGTATTTTTCGTGAAAATGTAACTAGGTGAACAGTAACACGAGTATTTTCCTTTAAAAAGAAAGCAAATTCGGGTCTTAACCCAACTGGGTCGAAAACATAACCCAGGCCCAATACATGACCCAACACTAAAATAAAATTCTAATGCAGTAACTTCAAACGGAATTCTGGAATTTTGGGCTAATCTGACTTCGACTCCAACACAAAAGTCGTAGCTCTCTCTCTTAGCTTTCCGGCAAATTTTAGAACGCCTCAAACGGATTTCCGGAACTCCAGTTATGATCGTTTCCGTGCAGACTGCAAAAGCTGAAAAATAAGTGCGGAAATCAAATTAAGCCAAAAATAAAATAAAATATAAAAACAAAATAAAACATAAAAATAATCAAGATAAAGTAAAGAAATGTCATAGTAAAAATATAGGAGAAAGTGCATAAATATGCACTGATCACTCATCACGCTGGAGCGCTTAAGCGTTTCCCCATGGACACAAACCTTAGGATCTATGACATTTTGATATTAATGATTATAGGAATACCTTAACGAATATAATGAGAAAGATTTTTAGACAATGGCAACGATAATTCTAAAATACAAAAGTGTACAGACAAGTGTTTGACACTGGTTGGCTTGTGGATTTTTCTCAACCGGTACTCGTAATGTCTTGAAAACTCTTCGAATAGGGATAAAAAGAGATAATCTTCTTATAGGATGATATATTTGTGATCATAGTCTATATATAGAATGATAATCATTTAGAATTCTCATTATTTCGAAATGGATTATCTTGACATCCACTTATATTTAAGCACATATTCAATTAAATAATTAATTATTAAATATAATTAATTATTTTACTTACTTACTCAACCGATTAAGATTCTTATATATATATATATATATAATATATATATATATATATATATATATATATATATATATATATATATATATATATTATATATATATATATATATATATATATATATATATATATATATATATATATATATATATATATATATATATATATATATATATATATATATATATATATATATATATATATTTATATATATATATATATATATATATATATATATATATATATATATATATATATATATATATATATATATATATATATATATATATATATATATATATATAATATATATATATATATATATATATATATATATATATATATATATATATATATATATATATATATATATATATATATATATATATATATAATATATATATATATATATATATATATATATATATATATATATATATATATATATATATATATATATATATATATATATATATATATATATATATTATATATATATATATATATATATATATATATATATATATATATATATATATATAATATATATATATATATATATATATATATATATATATATATATATATATATATATATATATATATATATATATATATATATATATATATTGCTCTGTCCCGCTCATCACACGGGGTCGGCCCAATCCATCTCTCTGTCGTGGAGGGCCTAGCTCATTGATCAGTTGTCGCGCGCGGATCAAAACGAGTGTTTTTGATGAAAACGTAATACAACGACAATTCAACTCGTATATCGTCTCAAGGATTATTTTATGTGATTAATCTATGAAATTCGAAATGGAGGGGGAGTTGGTTTGGTTTCTGATCGGATAAATAAAGAAAATGCAATTAAGCGGTTAAAATAAGTGATTATCAAAATAAGTCAATCTACTGTTTTCGGTTCCGGCTTATCACGGGTTTCTACCTTACCAATTTCCTAAGCGATTTCGATCTCTATTCGGTTCCTATGTTAATTAACAAGCGCAAAAACATAAACTAGATTAACAATCCTATATTCCAAATTAAGCAAACGGATTAAGTTTTCGTGAATTAAGCAAACACGAATTATAAACGCGAATTAACGACAAAGCGACGTAACCACGAATAAAAGCTAAGGATGCAATCATACGAATTTAATCAAAACAATTCTATAAATTAACAGATTAAGCAAACGCAATTCATAGAATAGTGTTTAAAGAGAAACGAATTAGATTGATAAAGTAAAAACCTCAAAGCGTTGGAACGCGATTACAACAGAATGACTCTAAGGAATTAGCTCTCCATGGTTCTCTCAAAGCTCCGAATGTATTTTTCTTGAAAATGTAACTAGGTGAACAGTAACACGAGTATTTTTCCTTTAAAAAGAAAACAAATTTGGGTCATAAGCCAACTGGGTCGAAAACATAACCCAGGCCCAATACATGACACAACACTAAAATAAAATTCTAATGCAGTAACTTCAACCGAATTCTGGAATTTTGGGCTCCGAATCTGACTTCGACTCCAACACGAAAGTCGTAGCTCTCTCTCTTAGCTTTCCGGAGAATTTTCGAACGTCTCAAACGGATTTCCGGACTCCAGTTATGATCATTTCCGTGCAGACAGCTAAAGCTGAAAAATAAGTGCGGTAATCAAATTAAGCCAAAAATAAAATAAAATATAAAAACAAAATAAAACATAAAAATAATCAAGATAAAGTAAAGAAATGCCTAAGTAAAAATATAGGAGAAAGTGCATAAATATGCACTGATCACTCATCACGCTGAGAGCGCTTAAGCGTCTCCCCATGGACACAAACCTTAGGATCTATGACATTTTGATATTAATGATTATAGAAATACCTTAACGAATATAATGAGAAATATTTTTAGACAATGGCAACGATAATTCTAAAATACAAAAGTGTACAGACAAGTGTTTGACACTGGTTGGCTTGTGGATTTTTCTCAACCGGTACTCGTAATGTCTTGAAAACTCTTCGAATGGGGATAAAAAGAGATAATCTTCTTATAGGATGATATATTTGTGATCATGAGTCTATATATAGAATGATAATCATTTAGAATTCTCATTATTTCGAAATGGATTATCTTGACATCCACTTATATTTAAGCACATATTCAATTAAATAATTAATTATGAAATATAATTAATTATTTTATTTACTTACTCAATCGATTAAGATTCTTATATATATATAATATATATATATATATATATATATATATATATATATATATATATATATATATATATATATATATATATATATATATATATATATATATATATATATATATATATATATATATATATATAATATATATATATATATATATATATATATATATATATATATAATATATATATTATATATATATATATATATATATATATATATATATATATTATATATATATATATATATAATATAATATATATATATATATATATATATATATATATATATATATATATATATATATATAATATATATATATATATATATATATATATATATATATATATATATATATATATATATATATATATATATATATATATATATATATATATATATATATATATATATATATATATATATATATATATATATATATATATAATATATATATATATATATATATATATATATATATATATATATTGCTCTGTCCCGCTCATCACACGGGGTCGGCCCAATCCATCTCTCCGTCGGGAGGGCCTAGCTCATTGATCAGTTGTCGCTCGCGGATCAAAACAAGTGTTTTTGATGAAAACGTAATACAACGACAATTCAACTCGGATATCGTCTCAAGGATTCTTTTATGTGATTAAACTACCAAATTCGAAATGGAGGGGGAGTTGGTTTGGTTTCTGATCGGATAAATAAAGAAAATGCAATTAAGCGGTTAAAATAAGTGATTATCAAAATAAGTCAATGTATTGTTTTCGGTTCCGACTTATCACGGGTTTCTACCTTACCAATTTCCTAAGCGATTTCGATCTCTATTCGATTCCTATGTCAATTAACAAGCGCAAAAGACATAAACTAGATTAACAATCCTATATTCCAAATTAAGCAACGGATTAAGTTTTCGTGAATTAAGCAAGCACGAATTATAAACGCGAATTAACGACAAAGCGACGTAACGGCGAATAAAAGCTAAGGATGCAATCATACGAATTTAATCAAAACAATTCTATAAACTAACAGATTAAGCAAAAGCAATTCATAGAGTAGTGTTTAAAGAGAAACGAATTAGCTTGATAAAGTAAAAACCTCAAAGCGTTGGAACGCGATTACAGCAGAATGACTCTAAGGAATTAGCTCTCCATGTTCTCTCAAAGCTCCGAATGTATTTTTCGTGAAAATGTAACTAGGTGAACAGTAACACGAGTATTTTTCCTTTAAAAAGAAAGCAAATTTGGGTCATAACCCAACTGGGTCGAAAACATAACCGAGGCCCAATACATGACCCAACACTAATATAAAATTCTAACGCAGTAACTTCAAACGGAATTCTAGAATTTTGGGCACCGAATCTGACTTCGACTCCAACACGAAAGTCGTAGCTCTCTCTCTTAGCTTTCCGGCGATTTTTAGAACGCCTCAAACGGATTCCCGGAACTCGAGTTATGATTGTTTCCGTGCAGACTGCTAAAGCTGAAAAATAAGTGCGGAAATCAAATTAAGCCAAAAATAAAATAAAATATAAAAACAAAATAAAACATAAAAATAACCAAGATAAAGTAAAGAAATGCCTAAGTAAAAATATAGGAGAAAGTGCATAAATATGCACTGATCACTCATCACGCTGGGAGCGCTTAAGCGTCTCCCATGGACACAAACCTTAGGATCTATGAAATTTTGATATTAATGATTATAGAAATACCTTGACGAATATAATGAGAAAGATTTTTAGACAATGACAACGATAATTCTAAAATACAAAAGTGTACAGACAAGTGTTTGACACTGGTTGGCTTGTGGATTTTTCTCAACCGGTACTCGTAATGTCTTGAAAACTCTTCGAATGGGGATAAAAAGAGATAATCTTCTTATAGGATGATATATTTGAGATCATAGCCTATATATAGAATGATAATCATTTAAATTCTCATTATTTCAAAATGGATTATCTTGACATCCACTTAAATTTAAGCACATATTCAATTAAATAATTAATTATTAAATATAATTAATTATTTATTGACTTACTCAACCGATTAAGATTCTATATATATTGCTCTGTCCCGCTCATCACACGGGGTCGGCCCAATCCATCTCTCCGTAGTGGAGGGCCTAGCTCATTGATCAGTTGTCGCGCGCGGATCAGAACGAGTGTTTTTGATGAAAACGTAATACAGCGACAATTCAACTCGGATATCGTCTCAAGGATTCTTTTATGTGATTAATCTACCAAATTCGAAATGGAGGGGGAGTTGCTTTGGTTTCTGATCGGATAAATAAAGAAAATGCAATTAAGCGGTTAAAATAAGTGATTATCAAAATAAGTCAATCTACTGTTTTCGGTTCCGGCTTATCACGGGTTTCTACCTTACTGTCGCTACTGCGAAATCGGCGCCGGCTGACAGAAGAGTCGCCACCGTGCGTTATTTATCCCACGGGAGGAAAGGAAACGCTCGAAGTAAACCTCGCAAAAAACGGGGAAAGGTTATGGTCATCGTAACCAAAACCTGGGTTCGGGAGTCGGTTACGCAAGGGGAAGGTATTAGCACCCCTCACGTCCGTCGTACTCGACGGATCCACGCTTGCTTGGGTTGTCTAAAGGATGCAAAACAATCTATCTACGGCTGCTAAATCTAAAGGAAGGGAATTGACTCGATAGAGCGTCGCGCTCTATGCCTACGTATTCTCAAGAGAGAAAGTCAGAGTCAACGTAGTTCGGGACTACAGGGAAAATTGGCTCGCCAAGACCTCGCGTCTTGTGCCTACGTACTTCCACACTGCATGGAAGATCAGAGCTTTACGTAGTTCAGGCTAACTACGGCTAAACAAGGGTATTCTCACACAGCAGTGAGAAAATCAACTGGTTTCAAAGGTACGGGGACCTATGGGCAAAACTACGACTGTGGTCTCAAATGCACTCGGGCAAGAGAGAAAAAGGGGTATCAATTAATCGTCAGCGGGAAAGTCTCGATCGCACAGCAGCGAGAGAACAGAAAGTCAGTTGTTAGTGTGCTCGCTAGGATATCGCATCCTATGCCTACATATTCTCGTCTGGTACGAGAAATCAGAGCAGCTGTAGTTCGGCTACTTCGGGACCACAGCTCGAATCTCGTTTTATTAACATTCTGAAAAATGGTTACAATGAGTGAATACTGAAAATAAATCTCCTAGGAAATACTACCCTATCCTATCCTAAAAAATCGAATGAAAAAGTCCCCTAACAAGTGGACGTCTAATTCTATCTCTAAAATCGTAAAATAATCTCCATGAAAATATATCCTAAAAGAAAATGTACTCTAAAAAATATTAAGTCTACTTTAATATTTTTTATTCTTTTCCAATCATTTTCTCCTTTTTCTTTCAAAATATCCTCTCTTTATTTTTCTATTTTTTCAATATATTTTTCTCTTTATTTTTCTCTATTTTTTTCAATATATTTTTCTCCTCTTTCTTTACTATTTTTCATAATATTTCCTTCACATATAATCTTTTTCAATATTCTTTCTATCTTTTTTTTCAACAATTCTTTTCCATCTTTCATATTTTTTTCTCAACATTTCTTTTCATATTCTTTTCTATTTTTAAAATCTCAACACAAAAGAAAATAATAAAAGAATAAAGAAAAAATACAAAAGAGGGGAGGGGGTGTAATCTGCTTATTACAGGGGGATTAAAAGAAATAAAAAACTGCAGGCCCAGCCCATAGCATTTCAAAAAAAGAAACTCAGGGGGGGGATTATGAATGAGACGGAGGTGTATGCCAGAAAAACATTGGGCTCAGGCCCAGAGTTCGTCCAAAAAAAACTAGAGGGGGGGTGTTGATCCCAAAAAACGGAATTGGGCCCTAAGGCCCACTCCCCTAACCCACTCTCTTCCTCCCTTCCCCACTCTCCTCACTCAGAAACCCTAAGACTTCCTCCACTCTACTCACGGCGCTGCCGTCACCTTCTCTGCATCCTCTCCATTCAACCTTTTCTCAGCTTCAAACCTTTCATCAATTCCCGTCCTCAATCTCACGAGAAAACAACAATATCAACCATAAATCCCTCCCTCTAACATCTGGATCTACACGCCAAACCATGGCTCGATCGGGCGTAAGTGTTTGAAGGAAGCTCGTGGATGAAGAGGGACGGAGGACGACTTCTGGATAAAGATCTTGTATCTTGGATGAACATTGAACAAATTCTGAAAGAAACTGAGGAAAGTTGAACAATCTGGTGGTTCTCGAGGATGAACATCTGGGCGGAACTGATGGAGATGCGGACGGTAGATGATGAAGATCAACTGGTGTTTCTTGATGAATGAAGTTTCTGGCGAGTTTCTTGAAGGATTTCGCTGAAGACTCGTTGAAGTTCTTGACTATTGAATGACGATCTGGATAATGTTGATGAAGGTTGGAGATCTGAAAGCGAATCATCCATGAGATCGATGAAGATCTTGGGGCTTGCTGA
>CAWUDS030005835.1:0-45285 GCA_963859935.3 Lathyrus sativus | reverse complement strand
GGAAGAAAACTATATCCTGGGGAAACCCCTTCTTGAAACCCTACTGCGATCACCCGCAACTTCACATCGTCTAAGGATAGACGGAAAGAAAACCACGTTCAAACTCAAGACGTCTAATGATAGACGGAGAAATCCACTTATTGGAGGAACACATCGTCAATATGAATTGACGGGAAGAAAAGTCTGCCGATACCAACTGACCGACTGATCAAAGCATAACTGTGGTATGATCTGAGATACAAATAATCCGCTAAATCGTCTGAACACTGCTGCGGGATAAATGCCCCTGAACTGATCACAGAGTGATTCACGCGCCATGTGAGGCTGGTAGAAAACCTGACTTATGCTTCGTATGCATATGCATATGTTCGAATCTTTCTATGGCGTAATGCTCCATTCAGGATGGAAATGCTACGCATTTTGAAAATGACATGCAAGTATGATGCAAATATGATGATGCATGCAATATGCTAATGCAGGCTCGATCTGCCGGAGAAAGCTGGGTACAGAAAACCACTTCAGCAACATAAATGCCGAAGACGAAGCCAACTCCGCTGGGGATATACCGAATATCACAGGATTATCCCAGCAAAATAAATGCTAGGGGACTGAAATCAACTCCGCTGGGGATGTTGGGAACTTAACCGAACACCTCGACGAAGTAATACCCTGCTGGGGAATATAACTCCGTGGTGAAATAGCAGATGTGCTGAATATGATTGGACTCCCCTGTGGATAGCTGACTCATACCAATGAAGAATGGGACTTTGCTAGAGAAAATAGACGGAGTCTTCCTGCGTACTGATGACGATTGAATTTGGAAACTGATGCGCCAACACGGATGGGCTTCACAGTGATCGCCAACATGGATTTGAACTATTAGGCTATCTGTGATGAGTCAAGTACAACTGACGCTGGAAAACATTCGGCCTGAATACAAAGCCTTCTGGTTGAAGAGTCAAGGGATAGTGATGCGACTTCCCGAATTCGTCTCGCTCTCGAAAATTGGCTGAATCAGCTCGAATGACCCTGAATAACCCTTATGATATGCCCCAGCCTGCGGGACCTCTGTGGGGATAGTCCTCGAAAGGAAATCTGCAAATCTGAGCCCTGATGGTCTGATATGACATGCCCCAGCATTCTGAACTTTAGAAAGATACTTCACATCAAATGCTCCTCGAATAAAGAACAACCTCTGCACTCTTAAGATGGCCTGCCCCTGACTGCAATGACCTTGCCCCTGATTATAACCATTTACCTGAATCTCAACCTGATTGCCCTAGGATAACTGACTTCGAAAGGCTGACCTGACTGGGGATCACTATAATAGCTTTCCCCGGCTTGCGGAACAATCGGGCGCTCTGCATTCTATCCTGATCATTCCTTCCATGGTAGAAAACTTTCCTGCTGTCAAGCGCTTACTCGCAAGTAAAACAAGTTGTTCTGCGTAAAAGATATATTAATGCAACACATATGACAGCTTTGACATCCAATCTGTTCACTGGGAAAAGGAAAAAACAGTTTATGGCATATAATGCACAAAACATTTATCAAGAATATCAACATCAGTACCAACGTGGTAAGGGGAACCCTTTAGGAGTCAGCATTGACGCAACCCTTACCGAAGTATGCTTTCGAAAACAACCTGCTTCAATTAGGACTTTTGAAGGTTGTAACGTGGTCAGGTTCACGGTTTTGAAGGAAAGGATAAAGGCTCAAAGTTTATTTTAACCCACCCGCTCTCCTTGATGTTCTCCGATCCTATGTTCAGCTAATTCGACCTTAGCGCTCACCTCTCAGAGGCTGAAAGATAGGAGTGTAGTTCGAGAAACTTTCGGATTTTAGAGCGACAACCACGCACCTTTCGTCTTTGACACTTGAGGTCACACGACTCGTATGTCATTTGAGGATTTTTCTTTTGTCATCCTTTCATCTTTTTTCTTTTCCCTAACTTTTGCCTGGACTGACTCCTTTTGAGTTTCTTTTGATTTTTTTTTTTTTTTGAGTCCATCGGGATGCCCTCATTTTTGCCTAAGTCATTTGTTTTGAAGTTTTCTTGACTTAGCGGGCTTTTGATTCTTTTTTCTTCGATTTTTCTTTCGAACAAGTCGTGTGACACTGGTTGTCTGACTCTTTGGGGAATGATGCGACTGCCCCCACTCTTGATTGACCCATTGTGGTCTTTTAGGCACGACCTCTAGGGGTGTGATTGATCCTCGAACAGACACTCCTTTCACAATTTGGACGCTCGGTCAAATTAGCTAACACCTACCCTGCCCCAGGTTAAGATTGAGGGTTTTTCGCTTTCAGAAAGAACTCCTGACTACTAGGCTCAAAGGGGTTGACAAGGGATTATCTTCCTTATAACTCCGGTGTTTAGGGATTTGACACAATGCCTGTACATCATCAGCAGGTTTTTATTTCAAAAGCATACGATATCGGAAGTTGCATGTCGTTCATTTTCGTCATCCTCCCCAGATTCTTCTTAACCAAGCGTTGGACATTTGTAAAAACAATTAGTGAACACGAATGGATTTAATTAAAACATTGCATATTTATTTCATTATCATCAGTTGACATGAAAACAACAAGTTTTACAAACAAGTTTGCATTTTAACTAGGAAAGAAACTACAAATGTAAAGAAATGACAAGATAAAACAAGAAAAAATGCTAGCTTCCGAGAACCGGGCTTTCACATCTGTCCTGCTGCTGAACCAGCCATCTTCGCAATCAGTTATTAGAGACAATTTGAAGCTGTCCTGATCTGCTTTCAATGACCCAACTGAATTATAGAGCCCCCTTCTCCTTCATTCAGATGACTTTGGGGACCTTCTCGCCCGAAGCTGATTGCTGCACTATCAAGTAGATCCTGCACTTTGTGCTTGAAGGCCAGACAATCTTCAATGTTGTGCCCCTGTGCTCCTGAATGGAAATCACAGCGCTCCTTGATATCATAACCTGCTGGAGGTGTACCTGTCAGCGGAGCTAACTTCCTCTTCTCAACCAACTGCAATCGTAGCAACACTTGAAGAAGTTCGGCATACGGCATCGGAGGCACCTTAAATACCCTCAATGGCTTCTGATCCTGAGCTTTTCGCTGATTGGGATACTGCTGCCTTTTCCACTGTTGAGATCGTTGCTGTTGTTGCTGGTATCGGGTTGACTCTTGAACACCCTTTGTAGCAAATGCAACATCGGTTTCTTGACCTTCACTGTACTGATTAAAGCCCTCCTTATGCTTAGCCATTTTCATTCTCAGATCCGCCCCAGGAATAGGCAACAGTTGTGGGCCTGGAGATTCTGACACCATGGAGTCCAGGATACGCTTCTGACCCGCTGCAGCTTTAGAAACATCTGTCATCTTAGCATCGACCGGGATAGGAGCAATACATACAGCTACGCCGCTCGGCGTGAATCCAATATCGTGCGAGTCAACCAGGTCTTGAACATTGTGCTTAAAAGCATGACAACCCTCGATGTCGTGTCCGAATGCCCCAGAATGAAATTCACATTGCTTGCTGGCATCGTACCATGAGGAAGCGCTCTCGTGGGTGGTTCCAACGTTCTCTTCTCAACCAGATTAAACCTCAATAAAGTCTGTAAGAGCTCAGCATAGGTCGTAGGCGGCGCCTCAAATATTCTCTTTGGCTTCCCCTCCTGGATCCTCCGTGGAGCTGGATGCATCTTCTGTTGCTGCTGCTCAGGTTCCACAGGCACCGGTGGCGCGAGCTTCTTCACTGCGGCTTCGAATAGTTGATCATCCTCTTTCCTAAGCACGTTCTTGACTACTTCCATGATCAAGCTCATTTGGGTCTTCAGCTGACTGTTTTCCTCTTTGAGGATCTTCTGCTCCAAACGCATCTCTTGCATATCTCTCATCATCTGCCCCAGCTGGCTTCGGACATCAATCAATTCAAACTGATTCTGTTCCATATCTCTGAAGGAATTCCTGCAACAAACTGGACGATGAGGAAATGAGACCCACGGTTCTGATGTACCTGTTAAATGATAATGCAGCGTAGAAAGCAAACACATATTCATAACGAGACAAAGAGAAACTCAAGCTATAAGCACGCAGACGAACATCTCCCACACATGTATAACCAACAAAAGCATCACGTAGGCACAAATGAGTATGAATACAATGACCCCAGCCAACAATCCTGGTGGTGGTCGGCAAACACTAGTGCACAAAAGCTAAACGGATTATGCAGAGAAAACAGATGCGACACCCGGCACAGAAACCTCTAAAAACTTCCCCCATATTCAACTGAACTCTCTGATTGACAATCTTCAGAGCACACACTTCCTGAGGAGTCTTCCATGACATTAACTGACGAACCCACACAACTGGATGATGGAAAATCATTAATCTGAACAAAACCCTGAGGAGTGATGCAAATACGGCTAGAGTCTAACAGATCTTGAACCTGGCTTCTAAGCACCTTACAATCATTCGTTGAATGCCCCTGTGCCCCAACATGGTACTCACAGCGGGCGCTGGCATCAAAACCTGGAGGATACGGTGGAATCACCGGCTTAGTCTCTTTCGGCACTATCAATCCGCTTCTGACCAGTTCTGGCAACAACTGACTGTACGACACCGGTAGCCGAGTAAACTGCCTTTCAGGTTTCCTTGGTCTTCGTGGGGCGTGCTGACGCGACCGAAGATGGGATGATCGTTGACTTGAAGTGTCTGAAAACCGATCCTGAGATGCTAGAGATTCTGAGATGGCGTCATTTCCTTCTTCCCACTCTTCTTGAGAACTGACAACTGACTCAATCTTATCAACTGGGAAATGAGGAACATCTCGAAACTTTCCACTCTTGAGTCCTCTCTCAACAAGCTCTCCCATTCTCATCAGGCCCACAAAGCTTGTGCAACCGAACAATTTGTCAAAATAATGGCCTTTCAGAGTACCCAAGAAGATGTCAACCATTTCTCTTTCGGAAGCGGTGGTTGAACACTAGCAGCCAATTCTTTCCACCTTCGCAAATACCCTCTGAATGATTCATTCTCCGCCTGGGATAGTTCTTGCAGATGTACGAGACTAGGAGCCAAATCCAGGTTGTAATCGTACTGCTTCACGAAAGCTCTGGCTAAATCCACCCATGATCGAATCTGATTACTCCCTAATTGCACATACCACCTCAAGGATGCCCCAGTCAGGCTATATTGAAAGCAATGGATCATCAGCTTGTCATTTCGCACAAACGAAGTCATCCGTCGACAGAACATCATCAAATGCAGCTTCGGACAGCTATCTCCCGCGTACTTTTCGAATTTTGGTACTTTGAACTTGTAAGGAAACACCAGATCAGGAACCAAACACATGTTTACAGCATCCAGGTTAACAGCATCTTTCAATTCCAAGGCTTTCATTCCTTCTTCCAACGCTCGGAGTCTTCTACCATTCTCAAGAGCTCTTGGATCTACTATCCCAGCCATTGGAATATCTCTCCGGTATTTCATCATAGGGAAAGCAACGCCTTGGTTGTTAGCAGGAGGAGGACGTTCATTTCGGGCAACAAACTGCTCATGTCGATCTCGATCCTCAACAGTAGGATGTACGACTTGGTCTGCAGTAAGGTTGTTCGGGAAGTCTTCCATAGAATCATATCGATGGTTGGACGCCATAGTAAACCTTGTCAAAGTGTTAGGAGCCTGGAAATTGCCTTCAATCATAGCTACCAATTGCCTGCAACTGACTACACTGCTTGATTCTGCTCAAATCTGCTTCGGCCCCTTGGTCGTCTTCAACACTCCACTTTTGCCTCAAACAATCCCCCGAGAATCACCCTCTGGTGAAAACAAAGGCTGGATAAGTGCTTTGGCCTGCTAGAGAAATGCTATGCAATATGATTTATGCAAACAGAAATACAAAAAATGCTAACGTGCATGTGTGCATTGGAGATATTTCCCCTCCAATCCCAGTGTCAGTGGTAGCAAGACGAAATAAACCATAAAGACAATATTTAGAAAAACCCTCATATATTTATTAGAATAACAGTCTTGTCAAGAGGTTACATAACTATGCTCCATACAACTGAGATGATAAAGGAGGATCCCAGCCAACATGCCTGGTGGTGATCTCAACACAACAGAATACAAGAGAAAAATCAAGTACGGGTACGGTTGCAGAAATCCTCAGCCAGCTTCTTCGTCTCTGCGTGGTCCGGTCGATAAATCAAACCTTCTATCAGCTGATCCCTCTTCCTGACCGTTCCCTAGATGTCTCTGACAAAGTCTTCCCAAGCCTTATCATTGGCACCATCCCCAGGTTTGGGTCTCTTGGTGTCTGCTCTATGCTGAAAATCTTCCAAATTCTTCATGGCATCACTCAGCTTGCGTTCGGCCTCATATCGGCGGCATGCTTCCTCTTCAAGCTCTTCAGTCTTCACTTTGACCTGTTCTTCTAGCTGAGCAACCTGTGTCTTTAGCTCTTCGTCCCGCTCTTTGCGTTTGGCCATAGTGAGATCCCAGTGCTCTCTGAACTTAGCTAGCTTCGTGTAGGCCCTTTCCAGCTCTTGCTTCTTAGTGGCCAGTACACTGCTAACTGAGTCTACATCTAACTCCAGACGCTTCTTGGTTTCAGTCAACTCCAATAGCGTGGTCTTTAGATGTTTCAGAGTTTCAGCCTGTTGCTTAGAAAAATATCCTGTTTCAATCTTTTCATGACGAAGCTGGGCATTCTCCTGCTCTAAAGCCTCTTTAGCCTTTGCTAGCTCTTCTTTCTCTGCCATCAGCTGCTTGTATACCTGTATGTCCACAGTGGTAGGCTCCTCCACCGGAGAAGGATGCAATGGCTGAACCGCTGGATAAGGCATAAGGAGTTTCATAGCTCGCTCACGAATCCATTCCACATATGGGCCAGGAACTCGAGTATCCCCTCTGCTACCTGAAGGCTTCCCTCTCTTGTGCAAGTTCTTCCAGGCTTTCTCAAGCTTGGTCAGCATCTCTTTCCCTATTGCCCCAGTGAGATACAGAGATTCCTGTATCTCCTCGGGTTTCGGCGCTCCCTGAGGTACATACCCAAATTGCCTGATCAATAAGGAAGGGTTGTAATTGACACACCCTTTCCTTCCTATTAACGGGACATTCGGGAATCCTTCGCATTTGAGTATGACCTCAACTCCGAATACCTCTTCGTTGACCCACACCACATTCTCGGCAGTCAATCCCATCAAGCGCTCCGGCCATCCTAGAGAATCAATAGAGGTGACAAAAGGTCCTGACTTAGGCATATGACTGGTGAACCACCTGCACAGGAGAGGTACACAGCAAGACACATTCCTTCCTCGCCGCTTTTCATTCTGGTAGTGAGTTGAATGGTGGATATCTCCCAGCAAGGTAGGAACTGGGTTCTTCGCAGCCAAAATATAGAAAGCATCTGAGTCAACAAAATCAGGAATGTTCGGGAACAACATGATGCCATAAACACATACAGCAAGGATGACGTCAAAAACACCCCAGCCACCCTTCTGGGCATACTCCCGAGCCTTCTCCACCAAGACATCCAACGGAAATCCCCATACATCTCCTCTTCTGATCATCTTCCCTGATAGCTCAGACTCTCTTAAGTACAGGATGGCAGAAAGCTCAGCCAGATTAGGCTCAGCGTCCGTACGATAGAAAGGCATCTGCTCGCGGATAGGTATATCCAAGAGTGCAGAATACTCCTCCAGGGTAGGAGCCAAAACAAAGTCGGGAAATACAAAACACCTGAGCTCCGCATCATAAAACTGTAACAGGGTATAAATGCCGCTGATCTCGTAGGCCGATGGCTGATAAACATAGGTCAGAATCCTCCCATATCTCTTTCTGAAGTCACCCATTACCCTCTTCTTAGCAATAGTAATCATCTCTAACAACAGACTGATATCCGGAGACGGAAACTTGTAGGGTAACACTCTCTTCGTGGCTTCCATGTCTTGCTAGGAAACAAACACCAGAACTGGGAGGGAAAATATGTACCTGCAATACACACACGTTAGTTGAATGCAAATGGTAATGCAATGATGCAATATGATAAATAATGCAATCTGTGAACACAGGGGCTATGCTGTAGCCTGAAGAGGAACATCTCTGTGATCAAGAACAGAAAACCACCATAGTCACCAGAACCTCATGACACTAACTATCATCTGATACTCAAAATATCGATCCCCTGGTAAGAAAACCATCTGAACCTCTGTATCTGGCGAGAAAACCATCTGATAATAGAATCACCCTCAGATAAGAAACCCATCTGATCCAAACAACACACCTGGAGATTAATTAAGAACATCGTCTGATAAACACTGAATCATGGTTTCTGAAGGCCAGTTTTCCCGTAATAACCCAATCCCCCCTCACAGGTATGATAGACCTAATCCACGGACAAAGGTACGACATCCTATGCGGTCATCAGCGTCACAGACTTTCATGAACGACGATACGATTCCCAGAAGGAGTGGCATCATCAAGTCATGAAGAGGCATCACTTAGCTGACTTCCAAATGATCGGTCCCCAGAGTCGACAATCCCCACGTCTGGAGTCCCCTCAGATCCTCAGGACCGGAAAGGAGCACCTCTGCGAGAATCTCGTATGAGCGTAGATTTCGTAGGGAACTGTGCCTGCTCAGCAGACAGGTTCGTCTACTACTCTCCACAACTATATCTAGGTGCATACTCAAGCCCAGGTCCGGCTTCTCACTCACAGTAACCTCCCTTGCCCACAACAATAATCACAATAATATAATGCTGGAAAATAAATGCGGAAAGGTAAAGGTACGGAAAAGTAAAGTGCGGAAAAGATAAAACATAATATGCACAACACCCAACAAATAAACACCCAAGCGCTAGGATTGACTCGCGTAGGGGATGGGAAACGGTCCCAGCATAAGGGATGGGAAAAGTCCCTAGATGCTATAATTCCCCAGCAGAGTCGCCAGCTGTCGCTACTGCGAAAATCGGCGCCGGCTTGATAGGAGAGTCGCCACCGTGCGTTATTTATCCCTCAGAGTGGGAAAGGAAACGCTCTAAGTAAACCTCGCAAAGACGGGAAAAGGTATGGTCATCGCAACCAAAACCTGGATTCGGGAGTCGGTTACGCAAGGGGAAGGTATTAGCACCCCTCACGTCCATCGTACTCGATGGGATCCACGCTTGGTGTTTATAAGGAAAAGGGTGTTTATCTATCTACGCTAATGGTCAGTCCGAAAATAAAATAAAAGGACAAGACTCGACAGAACATACGGTGTTCTGGGCCTACGTACTCCCTCGTGCAATGGGAAAGTCAGAGTCAACGTAGTTCGACTACCTACGTCTAAACGGGGAAAAGGTTGCTCGCCAGGACATCGCGTCCTGTGCCTACGTACTTCCACACAGCATGGAAGATCAGAGCAAACGTAGTTCGACTAACTACGGCTAAACAGGGGACTCTCACACAGCAGTGAGAAAATAAACTGGTCTCAAAGGTTCGGGAACCTGCAACTACGATCTGGTCTCAAATGCACTCGGGCAAGAGAAAAGGGATAACAATTAGTCGTCAGCGGGAAAGTCTCGATCGCACAGCCGCGAGAGAACAAAGGTTAGTTGTTAGTGTGCTCGCTAGGATATCGCATCCTATGCCTACATATCCTCATCTGGTACGAGGAATCAGAGCAGCTGTAGTTCGGCTAACTACGACACAAGCTACTCCAAAGCTCCTACTGAAAGGAAAGGGAAAAGACACCCTAAAACTATAGCTGAAAAAAAGGGGAATCTACCTACTGCTATCATGCCTGGTTGACCATCCTAATGTCTATCATAACGACTCCGCAGCGGAGAAGTCAGAGCTCCTAAGGGATCATGGCAACAGGACTAAACAGCAAACGGGAAATACTACAAAGTAAAGAAATATTAAAAATGTGCATGAATGCAACAACTAAACAAACAAGGCGCAAAGGTCGCAAACCACAGAGGTAAGGGAGCTCAGCTCTACCAAATACCAACAAGCAAAGCCACTCAATAACAAACAAGCAGAAGGAGGACCACCTCAACTTCTCATGCACACAAAGCCTACTTCTAAGATGCCTCTACCTCAGAACTATCTAGATGAATTCCTAAGTCTAATGCAACATAACACCATACAAGTCAAACGACACAAAGAGAAGGCTAGCTAACCTGATAAACTCCTATCAAAAGCTTAAACAAAAACCCTGAGCAGGGCCCCTAACATCCCTGGAACAAATTCCTAATCTATCTCTAAACAAAACCCTATGCAACACCTTAAGCAAAGATCTAAGCAAAAACTCTAATCAAAACCCTAAGCAAGCGGAATTAATCCCAGTCTCCAAGCTTCAGAACAAGCTTACCAAAGAGAGGGAGCTAAGCAGACAAACTCATAGTGCCTTCCTCGGGAAAGTACCAGGAGGTTACCACTCAGGAGTCATATCCTATGCGGCTCGACAACTGTGATCAGTTTACATTTCTCCTCAGGAGAAACTAAACTCACATGAAGGCTCCGGCATCATTGGATATTTGAGAAATCCTATCTGAACTAAGGGAACTAAGTGAACAGACCCATAGGACCTTCCTCAGGAAAGTACTAGGAGGCTTCCACTTAGGAATCGTATCCTATGTGGCTCAACAACTGTGATCAGTTTACATTCCTCCTCAGGAGAAATTAAACTCACAAGTTGGCTCCAACATCATTGGATACTTAAGAAATCCTAGATGAACTAGAGGAACTAAGTGAGCAGACCCATAGGACCTTCCTCAGGAAAGTACTAGGAGGCTGACACTTAGGAGTCGTATCCTATGTGGCTCAACAACTGTGATCAGTTTACATTCCTCCTCAAGAGAAACTAAACTCACATGAAGGCTCCAACATCATTGGATACTTAAGAAAGAGGTGAGAAGAAAGAATGAAAGTCATTCATAGTGCCTTCCTCAGGAAAGTACCATAAACTCCCTTCAAACTTCAGGATCTCGAACCTCACAAACAGAGAACAAGCTCCTAGACTAAGCCTCAATCCAATGCATCCTTGCAAGCTCCAACAGGACTTCATCCAGCCTTCATCTTCAAGAAGAAACCACATATCCTCAACCCACAAGAAACTATCTCTGAAGTTCAACCACAATTGAACTTCAAAGTCAGAAGTCATCAAGACTTCTCCTATCCTCAAGCTCAGACAAAAACATATCAGAACATCCTACAAAAATCTATCAAAAATCTATGGGAAACCTACATGGCTCTATGACAACATACTAAAAAATCAGAGCAAAATTCATTACCAGATGAAAGAACTAAAATCAACAAAGCAGACATATTCACAAAACCAATTATTCAATATCAATAACAATGCAAAAATGCAATTAAAATGAAAATGCATGATTAAGCTAATGTTTTTGTACTATAAAATTCTAAATTGAATTACGAGTCTACAAAAAAAAGAATGGAATTATTTGATTAAACCTACTATTTTTTATGAATTTTCTAATAATATGCATGACCTAAAAGATATTAAAAAAAAAGCATTTAAATGGAAAATATGCTAAAAATAGCAAACAAAAATAAAATGGCATTTTTATTTTTATATGATTTTCTAGACATTTTCATGAAGTGGTAGAAAAAACAAGAAATCAAAAATCAATTGTTTTCATTTTCTTATGAATTTTACAATATGCAAGAAAGTATTAAAAGAAATTAAAAAAAACAAAATTGAAATAAAAGAGGAGGGGGGTGCTAATAGCAGTGGGCATAGGCCCATGGGAATCAGAAAAAAACTAATAATAAAACATAAAAAAACAAACGCCATGGGGGTGCAATTAACAGGTTTTTTAGTTCATTTCAAGTGGGCTTCACGCTATGGGGGTGCGAATAGCATTAAGGGCCTAAGCCCAGTATCACAACCCAATCTGTCTCTCACGCAGGGGGAGGGGAATGAATGAAACGGGGGGTAATCTTCAGCAAAAATGCGTTTGGGCCTTAACGCTGCCTAAACCCTAGCCCAATTAACCAGTTAACAAAACCTAATTTTCCTCTCCATTCTCTGGCTACTGTTCACCATACGGAAACCCTAACGCCGCTCATCTTCATCCTCCTCACCCTCTCTGCAATTCCTCTCCCAACTCTCTGAGAAAATTTCTCACAACAAATTCAAATAACCTTTCACCCAATCCACAATCTACCCTAAACGCCGATTTGTTCGATCCAAACCCTAACCTAAACTATCCTCCCCAACAAACTAACATGCAAATCTCAGGCTAACACCCTAATCCAACTGAACAAACAACTAGGAGGTGAAAAGAATTACCTGGAGCGAAGCCGGAGACGAAGATTTCTGGAGAACGCCTCTTGAAGGTGACGAAGATTTCTGGAGAACGCCTTTTGAAGACGACGAAGATTTTTGAGATCCTTGGAAGATCGAACGAACAGTGTGAAGACCTTCAAAAATCGTTGAAGATCTTGCAGAAAACCTGAAGAATCTTAGAGGAAACAGACGGAGAAGCGATGGCAACCTATGAATCTCGCTGGGAAGACGATGAACGCGCTTAGATGTTCTTGAACTGGAAACACAGATGATGAATGTCCATGAAGAACAACGAGGTTCTGGGGAAATCTGGAAGGATTGATGAAGTTCTTAATGATGATGATAAACGAAGACGTTCTGGGGAGAGATTGAAGAACGATGAAGCTTTGAGGGGTTTTCTGGAAAACTTTGATGAAGGATCTGGAAAATCCTTTGAAGTTTCCGGCGGTGGTAGATTTTCCGATGAGGAGAAGATGAAGGGGGACAGAGGAGGATCGGAGAAGAATGAAAGGTTTGGATGATTCTGGGTTGAAAACCAACTCCGGCGGGTGGTTGCGGCGGTCCGGTGACGGTTGGGGCTGCCGGCGGTGGGAGGTCACCGGCTTTGCATGCCGGTCAAGGGCGTTTCCGGTGAAGCTTGTGGTGGAGCCACGTAGTGAGAGTGCTGGCAGAGGGTGAAACGTGTGTGAGACGTGTGGCAGAGTGTGAGACGTGTAGTGGGGCAGGTGGCACGAGGAGGGAATTTCTGAGTTGGTGTGGTGGCTGGCCTTGGTTTGCACGCGTGGCCTGACTCTTATAGTGACAAGTGTCACTCCTCTGGACAGAATGAACAAAAAACGAATCTGATGGATTGATTGGGCTTCAAAAAAACTGCTTTCTGGGCCCACGAAAAAACAATTCAATAAACCCAAAAAAAACTGAAAAAACTCAATTAAGCATTAATTAAAGCTAAACTACCACTTAAAATTGATTATAGATCTGAGCCTCAATTAACTAACCATTAAACTACAGTTAACTCCTAATTAAACTGAACCTCAATTAGACTAAACAAATTCAATGGAAACCTAAACAAAAAAATAACTCCTAATTAACCTAATTAAACCCTAATTAGATCTAAAATGGTTAAAATCTATCTAAACTTTATTAAACCAAAGAATGATTAAAACTCCATTAATTTCTATAAAATCTCTATTAAAATCCTATAAAAATCTACCATTTATTTAAAGCTATTAAACCCTACATTAAACCCAAAAAACTATTAAAAGATTTAATCTAATGAACTCTATTTATTTCTATTATTAAAAAAAACTATTAAAATCCCTATTACCATAAAAGAAAAAAATCTATAATATTTTCTATATTATCTAAAACAAAAACAATTTTAAAATCCAATATATTCTAAAAATGATAAAAAACTATTAAATCTATTTAAAAAATCTATATAAAATTCTAAAAAGAGATTTAAACTATTTAAAATTCTAAAAAATCTATTTAAATCCTAAAAAAAATCCTAAAGCCTATTTAAAATCCACAAAAAGTCTATTAAACCCTAAAAATGCAGACAAATGCAAATGACCACCATAAAAGAGCGCACGAGACCAGATCGAATCGAACAGAGAACCCCGGGCATCAGAATATCCCAAAATCACTATGCAAGCTAAAAATCACCGAGGAGCGCACAATTTCCCGAAAATAAAACCCTGATGATCTGGACTGGATCTGCCATATCTGATAGACGAAAACCAAGCTGTAACTCTGATATCCTCTGTCTGTGCACAAATATCATACGTCTGATTTGCGAATATGAAATTAAACCACAAGTCAGATAGGAGAATCGGTTGGTCAAATTTTAGGGTGCAACAGCTGCCCCTATTCAAGCGACTTGGACCTGAAGGGTTTGAAGAGCGCTCAGTCTTCAAACATTCAGAGGTACGAGACGGTTGAATACAAATAAAACCCAAAAATTTGCCAACCACGAGACTATATTGTACACTGCTTGGGGAATAAAGTCCTGAAAACCGAGTATAGCCGTTACGGCGCCAAACTGATCAATCACATTGTCCAAAGATGGACGGGAAGCCACCCTGAATGGAGGAAAACACCCATACTCACATCGTCTAAGGATAGACGGGAAGACATCCTGATTGATACTCACATCGTCTAAGGACAGACGGAAAGAAAGCCTGATCGCATACTCACATCGTCTAAGGATAGACGGAAAGAAAGCCTGATCGCATACTCACATCGTCTAAGGATAGACGGGATCATCCTGATTGATGAAACAAATCAATATTCACATCGTCTAAGGATAGACGGGAAGAAATAATCTCCATACTCACATCGTCTAAGGATAGACGAAAAGAAAGCCAAACGCAAATCAACACCATCCCTCGAATTTCAGAATCCTTCTGTCTACGGGAATTGATGGAAAGATCAATATCCTTGAAGGGGCCACATCGTCAGTATGGACCGACGGGAAGAAAACCACCTTTAAAGAACCATGTCGTCAATGAGAATCGACAATCACGAAAACTGAACATTCTTCGAAGAGCCTCGACATCAATAAGGATTGACGGTCAGAAAAGTCCCTCTTGAAACGTCATCTCATCCAATAAACAGCAAGAAAACCACTATCCGAAATATCGTTTTGAAACCCCTCAACAATCAAAGATAGCCGGAGAAGACCCGCTGGGGAAACTCACCATACGTATGATCTGGCAATAAGAAACCCGTTGAACAATAACCTGAAACTTCACATCGTCTACTGATAGACGGAAAGAAAAGCCACTTGCTAGAGAAACCCCGTCTTGAACCCCACTGAAAATCACCCAAAACTTCACATCGTCTACTGATAGACGGGAAGAAAACTATATCCTGGGGAAACCCCTTCTTGAAACCCTACTGCGATCACCCGCAACTTCACATCGTCTAAGGATAGACGGAAAGAAAACCACGTTCAAACTCAAGACGTCTAATGATAGACGGAGAAATCCACTTATTGGAGGAACACATCGTCAATATGAATTGACGGGAAGAAAAGTCTGCCGATACCAACTGACCGACTGATCAAAGCATAACTGTGGTATGATCTGAGATACAAATAATCCGCTAAATCGTCTGAACACTGCTGCGGGATAAATGCCCCTGAACTGATCACAGAGTGATTCACGCGCCATGTGAGGCTGGTAGAAAACCTGACTTATGCTTCGTATGCATATGCATATGTTCGAATCTTTCTATGGCGTAATGCTCCATTCAGGATGGAAATGCTACGCATTTTGAAAATGACATGCAAGTATGATGCAAATATGATGATGCATGCAATATGCTAATGCAGGCTCGATCTGCCGGAGAAAGCTGGGTACAGAAAACCACTTCAGCAACATAAATGCCGAAGACGAAGCCAACTCCGCTGGGGATATACCGAATATCACAGGATTATCCCAGCAAAATAAATGCTAGGGGAGTGAAATCAACTCCGCTGGGGATGTTGGGAACTTAACCGAACACCTCGACGAAGTAATACCCTGCTGGGGAATATAACTCCGTGGTGAAATAGCAGATGTGCTGAATATGATTGGACTCCCCTGTGGATAGCTGACTCATACCAATGAAGAATGGGACTTTGCTAGAGAAAATAGACGGAGTCTTCCTGCGTACTGATGACGATTGAATTTGGAAACTGATGCGCCAACACGGATGGGCTTCACAGTGATCGCCAACATGGATTTGAACTATTAGGCTATCTATGATGAGTCAAGTACAACTGACGCTGGAAAACATTCGGCCTGAATACAAAGCCTTCTGGTTGAAGAGTCAAGGGATAGTGATGCGACTTCCCGAATTCGTCTCGCTCTCGAAAATTGGCTGAATCAGCTCGAATGACCCTGAATAACCCTTATGATATGCCCCAGCCTGCGGGACCTCTGTGGGGATAGTCCTCGAAAGGAAATCTGCAAATCTGAGCCCTGATGGTCTGATATGACATGCCCCAGCTTCGTTTTTATCTGCATATCATTTAAGTACATCATTTCTCGCATACTGCCAGCGTTATCGGCCGGATTGAATTTATCGGGATTTCATCCGCTTTGCTCGCATTTTAGACGATTTAAACCAATTCAAATGAGAAGTTCCATGTCGAAATCGAGCGAAAGTTGCTCTCTTCCTGGTGACTCAGTCCGTGCTGATAATTCTGGTTGCGTTCTGGTGTTTGCCTGTTTTTTCCTATTTTTATTTTTCCATGGTATTTTGTGTTTTTTATTTATATTTTTGCTTATTGGTTTTAGAATTATTTGATTTTAATATTTAATAGAATTTTCTAATTTAGAATATATTTGTTTAAATAGATTTCATAAGAATTTTAATAGTTTCTAGAAATTAGAATAGAATATTAGATTGTTAGAAAATATTTGTTTTTTAGAAACTAGAACTTAGATTTTTAATTTAGAAATTAGCTTTTTAAATAGTTTTTAATTAGAATTTTGTTTTAAATAGAAAGTAGAATTTTAATACTTGTTTTTAGATTAACTAATTAGGTTATTTTATTAGGATTAGATTAGCCTATTATTGGTATTAATTAGGATTTAGAATATTATTTAGTTGATTATTAGTTAGATTTATCATTTGATTATCATTTTAATTCCGTAATTAATTGAGTTTAATCAGAATCAAATTGACAGCCTGCTGCCACGTGTTGGAATTATGGGCATATATAACCTTGTTCACTTTCTTCTTCCTCTGATCCTGAAAACCCTAATCCTCCGCCTACACTATTCATCATCCCTTTCAGAAACCTCCTTCCACTCCTAGCTTCTTCTTCCACCATTAATCTTTATCACCTTCATCATCTTCGAATCTACTTCATCAACTTTCCAAAAACACCACACAACAACAAAACCCTCCGTTACCATTCTCGGAAACCAAATCATCACCTTCATTTCCACAATCGCCTCTCCCTCCTTCAAACCAAATCAACAACAATCTACAACAACCATTAACCAACCAAACCCAAACGAAAACTCCTTCTACAAACCTCATCATCATCATCATCATCAACCCTGTTTTAAAACCCATAAACAATCCCCAAAACCTTCCGCGACGACTCATCTCACAACACAAATCACCATCATCCGAAAACCCAAACACCATTCTCAACACCTTCCATCTCCAGAAAACCCAGATTCGAAGCTCACCTCCTCTTTCCGCCACAAACCCATTAACAACCAAACCCATTTCTTCTTCCAAAACCCCAACCACAACAATCAACAGAAACAGAAACAACGTGAAAAGAGGAGGGAGATGAACACAAGCAGAAACAGAGAGATCATTGGATTTGAGCAAGTGAGACGAGGGTGAAGGTTGTTTGTTCTTCTTCATTTTTCGCTGAGATGACTTTGTTTTGGTTTTATTTGGATTTCTTTTCATTTATTTTAATTTTGTTTTTGTTTTAAAGAGGTGGACTTTGCTATTGGGTTTAAGACCCATTTTTCATTTCTTGAGTTACTCCACCCCCCGGATCTACTATACCCCTTCTTTTCTTTTTTTAAAAATACATATAAATATTTTAGTAAAAAAGATTGTTAATATTATTAGTTTGTAAATATACTGTTAGTCTAATTAGTTTTTAAATATTTTTCTAATAGTTTTTTAATTTATATATATATATATATATATATATATATATATATATATATATATATATATATATATATATATATATATATATATATATATATATATATATATATATATATATATATATATATATATATATATATATATATATATATATATATATATATATATATATATATATATATATATATATATATATATATATATATATATATATATATATATATATATATATATATATATATATATATATATATATATATATATATATATATAATTTCTTTAGAATTTTGTAATTATATTAATTAGTTTTTTCTATATTTCTAAATAGTAAAGATCTAGGTTCTTTAGAGCTTTTTAATATTTTCTTGGAAGTTAGATTCTGGACTTTTTCTTATATCTTTGGGCATTTTATTTCACTTTCATCTGTTTGGGTCGATGACGAGACCTCTATTGTTTTTCTGTCAAATTATTGATAAGAAACGATAAACCCGAGACCACTTTCTTTCTCCTTTCTATTTTCGACCGTTTATCCATCTTTGGTTATTTTCACCGCTTTTTGGTCGATGAAGAGACCTCCAAGTTGTTATACGTCAAATTATTGATGGAAACGACAAGTCCGAGACCATTATTCTCTTCTCCTTTTCATTTTCGACTTTATTTCATCTTTATTTCACTTTTACCGTTTTTTGGTCGATGACGAGACTTCCGTAAACCGTCACCAGTCAAATTATTGATGAATAATGTTGGATCCGAGACTACTTCATTTCTTCTTCTTTTCGATTTTATTTTGACTTTCCTCAATCGATGAAGTCTTGTATCCGTAAGCGTCGGATTATCGAATTCGATAACTTTCTCGATTTCAAATCTATGGAAAATGACCATTTGGGTCATTTTCTTTACTTTGGGATCGCGATAGGCTACCTTCGATTAATCGACATTATGTTTGCGATTAAGACGAGATCCCACTTTTTTGGTCCGTGCGACACGATTCAATTGGAGAATGATCCTCAATATCATTTCTCTATCTTGTCCATAGCACGGATATCAATTACACGACCTCCTATAGTTTGACTTCCTTCATAAGTCGAGCTACGACGGTTTAGCGTCACGTTGGTCTCGATTCGATTCATTAACACCTTTCAGACCGTTAATTTCAAACCTGTAACCGCGATGAATGTTGTGAGTCAAGCGTTAGATACGTAGGGAATGATAAGTGGGGAGCCTCTTCTCACATTGTCTATAGTATTTAGAGTATACCCTTTGGGAAATATGCGACGCACTCGCTCCTACGTCTTAGGATTTAGCGTAGTGCGCGTCCCAATCTGATCCGGTTCCCTTCCGTTTAGGCGTTTCAGGCCTATGACCCTTTTCTCTCGCATCCGTGCGACCGAGATCCCTTTTCTATCGCATCCGTGCAATCGAGAACCCTTTTCTCTCGCCTCCGTGCGATCGAGACCCCTTTTATCCCGCATCAGTGCGATCTAGATACCTTTTTTCTCGCATCCGTGTGATCGAGACCCTCTTTTCTCTCGCACCCGTGTGATCGAGACCCATTTTTCCATAGTTGGCCAAACTACGGCTGCTCTGATTCTTCATTTCCTAATGAGGATACGTAGGTACGAAGATCCCTATCCTTGACGAGCACACTAACAACTAACTTTCCCTTCTCTTGCCCCAATGCAATCGAGACTAACCTTTTATCCAGAACCTTTTCTCTTGCCCCAGTGCGAACGAGACCTTTCCCGTTGTTAGCCCGAACTACGTTTGCTCTAATTTCTCATACCAGATGAGGATACGTAGGCATAAGACAGTGATGTCTTGGTGAGCAACCTCACCGGTAGTTTCCCGAACTACGTTGACTCTGATTTTCCCATTGCACGAGGGAATACGTAGGCATAAGACGACGATGTCCTATCGAGTAAGTTCTTTCTCTTCACCCCCGTTTAACAGTAGCATTAGATAGTTTTCACCCATAGATTAGACAACAAGCATGGATCCCATTCAGTACAACGGACGTGAGTGGTGCTCATACCTTCCCAGTGCGTAATCGACTCCCGAACCCAAGATTTGGTTGCGATGACCTTGTCTTTTCCCTTTTTCATAGGTTTTCTTCGATCGTTTCTTTTCCCTCCCTTTGGGATAAATAACGAACGTTGGCGACTCTTCTGTCTAGTTTTCCGGCCCTCTTTTTTGTAGTAGCGACAACAGTCCACGCCAGACATTAGTTAGCAAGTGTTCTTCAGGTTCTGCCACCAGAAGGTAGCAATTCAGCAACTCCCAAAGTTTGCTAATGTAAAACAAATTCTGACTATAATATTTACAAGTATTAAAACCTACTCACATGTAACACACATCAAATAAACCATTGTTATTTCAATACTTTGTTATCATCAAAACCCAAGGAAAATATGTCATGAACAAATCTTGTTCTAACAATCTCCCCCTATTTGATGATGACAAACACAAGTATTTAAAGGACAATGTTGGCAGTTATAATTTTCTCTGCAACATCAGGGTATGAGTTTTGTAAGCTCCCCCTGAGTCTAATAGCCCAAAGGTAATTTTGTAGACTTCATACTAATTACTACTTTCAAGAAAAAGTAATTCAGTTTTCTTAGTAACATCAGAGTCTGAGGTTTGTAAGCCCCCATTGAGTCAAACAATTCTAAGGTTGAGGTTTGTAAGCTCCCTCTTAGTTCCATATTTAAGAAAACCAAAAATAATATTTTAACTTTGGCAACATCAGAATACGAGACTTGTAAGTTCCTTCTAAGTCTGATAGGCTAAGGCTGAGGTTTTTAAGCTCCTCCTTAGTTCTATGTACAAGAAAGTTAAAATGTGTCTCCCAGGCAAGATAACCATAATAACATAAATATAAATAACAAATTTATAAATAACCAATATGTACAGCTGAATAGGTACTCAATGGATTCAATTTAAAATTAAATACTTACCATTATTTCTCCCCCTTTTGTCAAATAATAAAAAAGAAGAAGAAAAGAATTACAGTCATAAATGCATCACATGCCATGATTACAGAATCAGTTTCCAAGAAATGAAAATGACCAAGTAACAAGGGTTATTAAGGATTGTATAGTGCATGCTTTAAATTTTTTAGTGGTAGTTAATGTTCCAAGAATCAAGCAAGGATTTAAGTCAATCATTTGGGTTACTCATATGTCATTATAAAAGCAATCCAAACCTAGTTCATTTTCATCAACATCCACTAAAGTTATGGAGTCATCAATTGAGAGTCATAAGACTTCTGTCGTGACAGAAATCTATGAGAGCTCTACAAGAAAAAATATCCAGAACATACATAAACGAGCTATTTCTGAGTCATCTACAACTTAGCCTGTGCCCTCTGCAAAGCTCACTTATGAAGAGGCGATGTCAACAGCTCCAAAATAATTTACAAGGGTAGGTTTATAAGAGGTTGCCCTGAAGCCAAGAAGGAAGATAATGAAGATGTCAAAGAGAAAAAGGCGGTCCAGTAAGTTATTCTACCGTCCAATACAAGAGATAGAAGAGGAAGAAGCTAATGAGGATGAGCTAGACATAAATTATAGATTTTGATAACTGTTATCATCATAAGGCTCAGGATGAATTAGATAAGGATCTATACTAAGCACATATTGTTCCTTATGAACAATATTTTGTAATCCTTATGCTTAAATTAATGATAAAGTACTTTTTGACCATTTGTTTATCACATGCAAATGCTTTCAATAACTTCCCTTTGATTTTTTGATAAAAATTAATAAAGTAAAACTGACACCAGAAGTAACAGTTAAACATGTTAACTATACAATTCATAGCTGTTAAAGAATGTTTATTAGGTTAGACTGTTAGATAACATTTCCAAGATATATCATTTAAGATATTGATTATACTTAATCAATATTAAAATAACAGATACCTGGAACAATGTATGTAACACGTCTATATAAAGTCTCATAGCAGACTTATTTTCATAACCACTTAATCCTCAGAACTCAAAATGTATAAACAGAAACAAATATGGGTTCCAAAGAGAGATTCTAGAAAGACAGCCATACTAAATGTAGCAACTCAGGAAAATGAAAGCAAAGCATCATCTGAATGAACAACTGGTAAGCAGATGACTTTAGAAGTGCGCGCCTCTTCAGCATTCTTTGTGAAGACACACAGAAGAAGAAGATCTTCTGGGTCCAGACATAGAAATCAACTGAGAAAGGAGGCTTTGGAGTTTTCCAAGTGTAGAGGGAAAATTTGAGATTAATCTATTGATTAACTTAACTCATAATGCAAGAGTCGCCACCACACTTTTATTTTTCCAAAGGAATGGGGAAAAGAACGAACAAAACCCAAAAAAGTTTTAAAATGAAACTAATAAAAACAAAGACAAGGGTAATGGGGTTGGTTATGCAATGGGAAGGTATTAGCATCCAAAACATCTATAGTACTCTATAGGAACCTCTTGAAAATCCATGTTTGGCTTAAAATGTGTTGTTTGCAAAAGATAGTGGAGATGAGAAGAAAAGTATTTTTTATGATTTTTGTTTTTGACAAGACTTCCTGAGTCTCGTGCCTACGTACCCAAACAGTGCAATGGAGGATCAAAACCTTGTAATTCGTGGTAAAAATAACAAAAGAGATTTGTTTTGATTGATTTTAAATGGGAATACAAGTTGTCATTTTAAAGAGAATACTCAACTAGCCACCCACAAGTGTATGAAAATGGACCTCTGCATCACTATTGAGAATGGCTCCAACTTGGATTAAAATAAACAAGTATGCAACTATCTCTTTCAAGTGGAAAATAATCAACGTAAAACATAACTAAGGAGATAGGATAATTACATCTCAACTATAAAAATGACTCATGTCTAAACCTTATGAAAAAGTTTAAAAGGAAAAATGCACAAAGGGCATAAGATGGTTTGAATGAGTTAAATATTTTTTAAGTCTTGTAAAAATGATCTTGATATGCTTAAGATTGATTAGCACTTTATTCAAGAAAAAGAGTTTGAAAGTAACTTGACAAAAGAGTTTGAAAGTAACTTATTATAATCATCCGATTTGAGACAAATTCAACGCTATGTTAAGCAATCATAGCACAATCTATAAGGAAGATCATACTATGGGAGGCCGATCAATAACAATTTATGTACCATACATGTTAGAGATCATACTCCTAAAATATATAGTACAAGTAAAATAAAGGTGGATCAAGACCTAAGTCATGGAAGATGGGTCTATTACATCAATCAATCCTTCATGGTACATAGGAAAAACTTATGCATCAATCCAGAGTGCCTAAATTGATCATTGATCAATCAAATGGTAGATTTGAAATGAGTAAAGTTCATCAAGCAACAATCAAGATCTCATGAAGAAGATGGATCGCACATCTTCCAATTGATCAAGAGGAAAGGTTAAAAACAAAAGAAAGAAATGAAGATAGAAGGAGACATCAAAATAAAGAGGAAACCAAATTGGATCAAGACATTAATCAAGTTATCATTAAAATCAATCATCCATTTTGGTGGATTAGGATTTTCACCCCATCAACACCCAAGATCCATTGAGTTTGATGAAAGTTATGATCAAATCAACCAAGATCCAAGGCCAACAGAAGTTAACATAGGTCAAACAAGTATAACGTGCAGTAAAATGAAATAAAATGCATGAAAAAGATTTTTAAAAGGAAAATAAAAGAGAAAATCCATAAAGTCCTCCAAATCATCAAATAAATGGCCAAGATAATTATAGAAGGTCAGAAATAAAATAAAAAACCTTTGGAAAATATTTCAGAATTTTTTAAAGCATAAAAGCATTTTTAAACCAATTAAACTTCTCCATAGCAACAAGCGACTCTACCAGAGCATTAAGCTTCTCTATACCAGCATAAAGGGTTGTAACCTCTTCACGAAGTTCATGATTATATTGTTCCAAGTGATCCATCTTTCTTTGAGAATTAGCCTGAGTGTCGTATTGGTGCGACAACTTGACTCTTGAGAATACCAAAAGAAAAGCAATAAGAAACCTGTGAAACTCTCAAAAGCGAGACCAGATGCGGAATGATGCATGATATGCAATGAACATGCTTTCATTCAGTTTTCAAGGAACTTTAAGATAAAGCAAAACATCATAAAGGACTAACACTTAAAATACTAAAAATCTCATTTTTTTTTTAATAATAGAAAGCTAAATATAAGTTACAAAGGATCAAAGTACAATAAGAGAAAGCTAAATCCTAGGAATCACATCTGAGGAAGCTCTAACTCCAAGCTGATACTTTCTTCTGAGTCTCTTAATTTCCCTCTCATATTTGTCTTTCATGGTGGTCTTCTCCAACACAAGCTAGTCCACAATACCCTTCCAAGCACCTGAGGATGAGATGATGAAGTACTAGAGGAAAATAAACCCTCTCTCTGTCTCTTCACAACATGTTGCTCAAGAAACTCTATCAAGTTATCTTTTTCCTTCATCTGTTTTTGCAGCTCTAACTTCTCAAGGTTTGAAATGTGTAATTTGGCTTCCCAAATATCTTTCTCTTGCTTCATCTTGGCTAAGGTATCTTGAAGCTCCTTCACATAGTTAGTAGGAATGGTGAGTGGTGTGGCAACCACTATTGACATGGGCTTCTCAAAAGCATAAGGCATCTTAAGCTCTATTGCTCTCTCCTTCACCCAAAGAGTATAAGGTTCCAAAGCGGCACAATTTGGTTTCCCAAGCTCTCCTTTTCCTTTCCTATGAGTGTTGTGCCAAGTATGATCCATTCTCTCTTTCAAAACATGAGTATCTTTCCCTTCTTGGAAAAAAAACCATATAATAAAGCATTATTAGACTTATTCTTCAAAGTGTATCCAAGCTGATGTCTTGTTAAACTAGGATTGTAGTTACTTCCACCTTGTGTACCAAGAAGAGGCACATTGGAGAATTCCCCACAACTATCAATGGTCTTGACACTATCAAACACATAAGAATACCAAGTAATATCAGCGTTGGTAAAGGACATGATCCTTTAAGACCACCTCAAATAACCCTTATTCTCCTTGAAAACATATGAATGTGGCAAGTGCAAAATAAACCACTTGTACATCAAAGGTGAGCAACAATAGTACGATTTCCCTTAGAAATCCTATGGCGGATAGAGAAATAAGTATCTCCAAGCAAAGTTGGAACGGGATTTCCAAACAATGTTAGGGAACAAGACTAGTCCATAGATGAGTAAAGCCATAATAGCCTCAAAAGCTATCATACTACCAGTACTAGCAAAAGTAGAAGCTCTACCAATCAGGAACTTAAAAGTCAACCCCTGAAGGCCTCCCTTAACAGTAAGATTGGCGTCTATATCAGATTTCCTCAAACGAATGGCTGCAACAATAACTTGGGACTTGGGAACCTTCTCCAATCTAGTAAAAGGAACTCTGTTAGAAACTGGTATACCTACAAGATAAGCATACTCTTCCAAGGTAAGCAATAGCTGATAACCAGGAAAGGTAAAGCACGGGTAGATAGGATTATAAAACATCACAAGAGTATTAAGAATTCCATCTTCAATGTTGGTAGAAAGAATAGAAAAAAGTCTTCCATGACAAGATTTAAAGTCCACAGGATCAGTCACAAAAGGTGCTAGCTTTCTCAAATCTTTAAGATCAAGAGCTCAGAAGCTGTACTTCTGAGTGTTTCTCCTTCCAATGTCCATAATCTCAATATATGCAATGTTTGCAAAGAGAATCTTTAAGTTCCTTGAAAATTGATTGAAATAAGGTGTTCATGAATGCATGAGTGCATGATTATGCAACAACCATGAACAAGGTTCAAAGGTTCAGATTCATGAGCATGGAGCCAAACGTAAGAACCACCCACAAGGTATGTACAAGGGGTTAAAAATAACTCGTACAACAAGGTTCTACAAATGTTCCTAGAGTCATGATTCCATCTTTTGGATATTATTGACTTAAACAAATACTCATCAGCCAATAATATTCTCAAGAGAAACTCGTCTGAGTGTAGTATTGTGTAACAACTAATTCAAGTCTACACCTGAATAGTCATTGCACAACGTCTTGATAAGGCCAAGATGGGTTAAAGGGTCCTAAGGTCTTCAGCTTCTCTGTCTCTTAGGTCAAAAGTAAAATGCCTTCACAACTTACTTGTTCAACATATTTACCCTCAAGGAGGCCTTCACTGAGCAGGGGATCTCAAGTCAGCTTATTAAGGATTAACTCCACGTAAGCCAAACATGACTATACCATCCTTCTATCATAAGTGCTATCAAGTCCAGGTATATGACTTATCTCACCACTCAGAGATTACCAAGCACCAGAAAAACAAAATAGCAAACAATAGATATAATACAAACACATATAAACAAAGACAGGCTAAACCCTCTAGGGACTACTCCCTAGTAGAGTCGCCACTTTTCTATAGCGACAAAATTTGAGATTAAGCTATTGATTAACTTAACTCATAATTCAAGAGTCTCCACTGCACTTTTATTTTTCCAAAGGAATGGGGAAAGAACGAACAAAATCCAAAGAAGTTTTAAAATAAAACTAATAAAAACAGAGACAAGGGTAAGGGGCTTGGTTATGGAATGGAAATGTATTAGCACCCAAAACATATATAGTACTCTATAGACCTCTTGAAAATCTACGTTTGGCTTAACAGGTGTTGTTTGCAAAAGATGGTGGAGATGAGAAGGGAAGTATTTTTTTTTATGATTTTTGTGTTTGACAAGACTTCTCGAGCCTCGTGCCTACATACCCATAAAGTGAAATGGAGAATCAAAACCTTATAGTTCTTGGTAAAAATAAAAAAAGATATTTTTTTGATTGATTTTAAATGGGAAGACAAGTTATCATTTTAAGGAGAATACTCAACTAGTCAACCACAAGTGTATGAAAATGGACCTTTGCATCACTATTGAGAATGACTCTAACTTGGATTAAAATCAACAAGCATGCCACTAGATCTCTCAAGTGGAAAAGAATTAACATAAAAAATAACTAAGGAGATAGGAAAATTACATCTCAACTATAAAAATGACCCATGCCTAAACCTTATGAAAATGTTTAAAAGGAAAAGTGCACAAAGGGCACAAAATGGTTTGGATAAGTTAAGTATTTTTTAAGTATTTTGAAAATGATATTGATATGCTTAAGATTGATTAGCACTTTATTCAAGAAAAAGAGTTTAAAAATCACTTGACAAAAGTCAATTTTATTAAGAAAGTGGTTTGAGTTTAAAACAAGAAGGTTTTGAAAAAGGGAGAAGATTTTGAAAATCTAAGAAGGGGAAGAGATGAAAAGACTACCCTAAAGCATAAAATAAAAGCTAAGGAAGAAAATATCTAACCAAGATACCAAGCTATCCCATCCTTTGGATTCAAGCAATAAGCAACCAGATAAGCAGAGAAATAACCAAGCATCAGAAAAAGAAGAACTTAAACCAAGCCAAAGATGAGGTAACAGAGCTAAGTCTTCCACAAGTCAACTCAAAGTCAAGGAACCAAATTAATTTCCAAGGTCTCAAGTCACAACTCCAAACCATAGGGCAAAGAACATAATTCTAAGTACAATAAGTCCATCATCTAAGAAAGGGATAGTAACCAAATAGTCCAAGGAGAACTAAGTCTTTTAGTGTTTAGCCTTTATTAATGTCTTAAAAGAGAAAAAGAAAGTCCAAGTGGACAAAAGGAAAAAGGCTTAAACATAAACAATGATAATATGATATGTAAATGACAATAATAGAGCAATATATAAGGTGCAAGAAAGTAAATGACTTAAAAATAAAAGTGCATAAAAGTAAATGACATAAAAATAAATGTTAGCACAATTATATAGTTAATGCTAGTGTTAGAATTAATCATCCGATTTTGGATAAATTAAGCGTTATGTTAAACAATCATAGCACAATCTATGAGTAAGATCATACTATAAGAGACTGGTCAATAACAATTTATGTACCATACATGTTAGAGATATGATAGAGATCATTCTCCTAAAACATGTAGCACAATTCAAAACAAGGTGGATCAAGACCTAAGTCAAGGAAGATAGGTCTATTACATCAATCAATCCTTCATGGTACTTAGGGCAAACTTATGCATCAATTCAAAGTACCTCAATTGGTTTTTGATAAATCAAATGGTAGATTTGAAATGATAAAATTTCATCAAGTAATAATCAAGATCTCATGAACAAGATGGATCGCACATCTACCAATTGATCAAGAGGAAAGGTGAAAAAGAAAAGAAAGAGATGAAGATAGAAGGAGACAACAAAATAAAGAGAAAACCAAATTGGATCAAGATATTAATCAAGTTATCATTAAAATCAATCATCCATTTTTGTGGATTAGGGTTTTCACCCCATCAACACCCAAGATCCATTGAGTTTGATGAAAGTTATGATCAAATCAACCAAGATCCAAGGCCAACAGAAGTCAACATAGGTCAAAAAAGTATAGCATGCAATAAAATGAAATAAGATGCATCAAAAAGATTTTTAAAAATATTATTAAAAGGAAAATAAAAGAGAAAATCCATAAAGTCCTCCAAATCATCAAATAAATGGCCAAGACAATTATAGAAGGTCAGAAATAAAATAAAAAACCTTTGGAAAATTTTTCAGAATTTTTTAAAGCATAAAAGCATTTTTAAACCAATTAAAACAAAGGAAAAAAGAGAAAATCAAGGAAAGTAGCAAATCATACAAATAAAATCTCCAAAAATAAAATCAGATGAAAAAAAAAAGAAAATTTTAGAAATTACTTTTGGAAATTTTGAAGTTAAAGTGGAATTATTATGAATTATTGAAGATAAAAGCATTTTAAAAATCAAATTAGAAAAAGAAATAAACTTAGAAAAAACCACAAGTGTTGAATTTGGCTCATTAATTGACATGGAAGTTCCAACGCTTCTCAGCTGATGGTGCATGATCGACATTACTTAAAAGCGTGCATGAGGTCATATGCAACAGATTAAAACACCTGGCATGATCTGGATGACTGAGATTTAAAGATACGCGCGAAGGTCATTCCTCCTCTCCGATCATCTTCTCTAGTCATCTTCTCCGGTTAACTAGTCACCGGAGTTTGGAGAATAGTTTTGTTAGGGCATAAAACCACCATCATCCTGGCTATTTCATTGAGGCAAATGCAACCATATGCTTAAAATTTTTTTATGCTAACTCTATGAAGAGAAATTTGAAGAATAAGAAACAAAATGTAAAATGGATTTTCAAAAATGCGAAAGGTAAATGCATCAGTCAAGCAAAATTGAGGATCCAGAAAGCAACAATAATCCAAGGTCTACATTGTGGTATCATATTTGAAGCAAATGGATGCTTTAAACTACTTATTCGAAGAGGTGTGAAATGAGAAAATCGGAGCAGATCGTATGAGCAATTCAGAGCACCTCAGAACTTGTTTCTTGTTCCCTTAGCTTCAGAGAAGAATGATGAAGAGTTTGGGTGTGAGAGATTGTATTGAGAAAGCCTTGAAGTATGAAAATGAAATCTCACAAATGGAAGGTTCAAGTGTGATATAGGCAGGATGTTTTTGGTTCTCAGAAGCTTGGGAAATGAATGGAAAGTGTCCTTTATTTATAGGAGATAATGATGGAATGCTGAAAGGGGGTGAAATAATCATAATTTGGTTGAATTCGTGTGCATCCTCCAAGTGAAAAAGTGTGACTTGCCATTGCTCAAAACTCAGCAAAATCATGCATTTTATGAGTCATTTTTGTAAGTTCTGTGATTTTTGGATTGGCCACATTTTGGCAAAAAGACATGTTGTTAGCAAGATGTTAAACCAGATGTTCTGCCATAACAGTCAGATATCATGTTCTGCATGATGTTGTGACATGTTCCAGGACATGTTATACCAGAAAGTTAGGGCATGACTATTTTGGTATTTTTAGTGTGTTCCGATTCACACATGTGTGTTATTCATGAGAGTATATTGTGGGAATTTCTGTTATGACATATTTTGTTAGTTTTTCGTAAAAAGGTTCCTTGAGCCATTTTAGGAAAGTTTTTATTTTATTCCTATTATTGTGCAAGATGATTTGCAGTGAGTTAAAACTAATTGCTGCTATTTGGGCGCTTCAAGAGCCCAAGTCCATTAGGTCTGAAGACTATTTAAAGAGAAGACCTAACCCTATTGAAGTAGATAACACAACATGAAGAATTTGAGGAATAAGGATTAGTTGTGCTTTGGTTGGTCTTTAGGGTTTAGGGCTTGTTAATTGTATGTTACTCATGTATCTTCTAATGCATTATGGTTGAATGATTATTAATTGTTAATTGTCCACTCTAAAGCTTTTAAGCAAGAGTATATTGTTCTTGGTTGAAGCTTTTAAGAAAAACCAAGTATTGTCTTAGAAGTGTGTTACTTGTATTGTTTGTTATTGTTGAATTGTCACTGGGGCTGTGACTGATTTGGAAGTGAGAGGGGGATCTCATATCTAGAGGGTGTCTAGGTAGAAGTTGCACAAGGTAGGGATTAGGCAGGAAGTTGTAAACGGGGAGTTTAGCTTTGAACTAATACTATCATAGTGAATTTCCTTCCTGGCTTGGTAGCCCCCAGATGTAGGTAAGTTGCACCAAACTGGGTTAACAATTATGGTGTTAATTTTACTTTTCTATCATTTAAATTTCTGCATCTTTACTTTTGTGGTCAAGCTATTTTGATCCCAGTGTTGTGACATCTGTCTCGACATCTGGTACTTGCATGCGAGAATTTCAATTGGCATCAGAGTAGGTCACCCTATTATGTTTTTGGGTAAGCTCCGAGAAGTTTGTATTCTGGTACTATGAACAAGGAAGGAGGAGGAAATGTTAATAGGCCTCTAGTCTTGGATGACACTAATTATAACTACTGAAAGGCACGTATGGTGGCTTTCTTAGAATCTATGGATAACAAAACTTGGAAGGCTATCATCAAGGGTTGGGGGCACCCTGTGGTTAAGGATAAGAATGAAAAATAAACCTTGAAGTCAGAAGAGGATTGGATCAAGGAGGAAGATGAGACAACTATTGGAAACTCTAAAGCCTTGAATGCTTTATTCAATGGAGTTGACAAGAACATTTTTAGGTTGATCAACACTTGCACTGTGGCTAAGGATGCTTGGGAAATTCTCAAGAAACTCATGAAGTAACATCCAAGGTAAATATGTCTAGACTTCAGCTTTTCACTACCAAATTTGAGAATCTGAAGATGAGAGAAGATGAAAGTATTCGTGAATTTCACATGAATGTGCTTGAAATATCTAATGCTTTTAGTGCCTTGAAAGAAAATATATCAGAGGAGAAGTTAGTGAAAAAGATTATTAGGTCTCTTCCTAAGAAATTTGACATGAAGGTCATAGCTAGTGAATAAGCCCAAAACAGTAGCATTATGAGAGTTGATGAGCTAGTGGGATCACTTCAAACATTTGAATTGACCTTGAATGATAGAACTGAAAAGAAGAACAAAAGCATTGCTTTTGTATCCAATGTTGAAGATAAAGAGGGTCAAGCTAACCTAGATACTAATGAGGGACTGTCAAATACCTTTGATTTACTTGGGAAGCAGTTCAATATAATTCTAAAGAGAATGGATAGAAGAGGAAGACCAGGTGTCAAGGACATCACATATGACATCAGGAATAACTATGATTCTCAAAAGAATACTAGAACTGAAGAAAATTCAGATCAAAGTAAAGGGATTCAGTGTTATGAGTGCAAAGGTTTTGGTCAAATTAGGCCAGAATGTCCCAACTATCTCAAGAAGCAGAAAAAGAGGTTGACTGTTTCTTAGTTTGGTGATGATGAGTCAGAAGATGAATCCAACAAAGAGACTGTTAAATCTATTACTGCTCTTTCTGGAAGATGGGCTGATGAAGTAAAAGGTTATGATGAAAATGATATCTATGAAGATTTGGATATGGATTACAAGGAAAGCCGCAACAGGCGTGAGGAATATCAGAAGACAGAGGAAAATCAAGAAAGGCCATAGCTGGATTGGTGAATGAGAAGAAGGAACTCTTAGGTGTTATCTCTCATCTTCAAAATGAGATAACTCTCTTAAATTCCAAACTCAATAACGTTATAGATTCCTTAAGAAGGATGAAAAATAGGGCTGATAAAATAAAAGATACCAGAGATACAAAAGTCAATTATCATCCTAAAAATAGACAGAGAAAAATGTCTGAAGAAAAGTTCTTTCCTTGTGAAAGGAAGATGATGACCATAATGTCTAACCACATGTTACAACATTCTGGAAGACACAATGAACCTCCAAATATTTCCAATCTTGTTGGAGATGTCATTACTGTGGAGAGTATGGTCACATAAAGCCTTTATGTTATAAATTGTATGGAAATCAAATACCCTTAGTTCAGTCTAAGGATAAGCCAATTAGAAAAAAGATAAGTGTTAAAGATAGGAGTGTTAATCTTATAGCTCACACATCCTTGAGAGCCTCAACTAGAGAAGACTGATATTTTGACAATGGATGCTCTAGACATATGATAGGGATTCAGAAGTTGTTGATGGATATTAGGCCCCTTCCCACAAGTGCTATCAGATTTGGTGGTGGTGTTAAAGGAGAAATTAAAGGAGTTGGTAAATTGATGGATGCTGGATCACCTAGGTTGGAAGATGTTCTTCTTGTGAATGGACTAACTGTTAACCTCATCAGCATTAGTTAGCTGTGTGATCAAGGTTTGTTAGTCATTTTCTCCAAGTTAGAATGTGTAGTCAAAGATGAGAAAAATGATGTTCTGATGAAGGGTATAAGGTCTAAAGATAACTTCTATCTTTGGAAACCTCAGATAACTGCTTACTCTTCCATATATTCAAACACTCAAGAGGATGAAGTGAAGCTGTGGCACCAGAAACTTGGACATCTTCATCTTAAAAGAATGAAGGAAATCATATATGTAGGAGAAATTACATGAATGCCAGATCTAAAGGTTGAAGAAGGGAAAGTCTGTGGTGAGTGTGAAGTTAGGAAGAAAATATTGATGTCGCACCCAATATTGCACCATCAGACTACTTCAAGAATACTGGAACTTCTCCATATGGGGGTTATGGGATTATGAAGACTGAAAGTCTGGGTAGAAAGAAGTATGTCTATATGGCTATGGATGATTTCTCAAGGTTTACATGGGTAAACTTTCTTAAAGAAAAATCTGACATCTTTGAAGTTCTTAAAGTTTAATGTCAAAGTGTTCAGAGGAGAAAAAGAGTAGGATTGTCAAGATCAGAAGCTATCACGACAAGGAGTTTGAGAATCCAAAATTTACAAAATCATGTGAGTCTGAAGACATCAGTTATGATTTTTCTTCTCAGCTAGATGTAATTTTTAAACAAAAGACCTTGGATATACAAGAGCCAGCTAAATTCATGCTTCATGCTAAGGGCCCGCCATATCATTTTTGGACTGAAGCTATGAGTACAACTTGCTATATTCATAATAAGGTCACTCTGAGAGAGGGCGCTTAAATCACTCTCTATGAGCTATGAAAAGGAAGGAAGCCTACAGTGAAATACTTCCATGTTTTTGGAAACAAATGCCATGTCCTGACCAACAAAGATCAAAAGGGTAAGATGGATCCCATAAGAGATGTTGGGATATTTATGGGTTATTCTTCAAGCAGTAGAGCTTTTAGAATATTTAACTCCAGAATTGAGATGATAATGGAATCTGTCAATGTGGTGTTTGATGATTCAGAACAAAGGATGGATGTTAAGTACAATGTTTGAACATCCTCTGTGCAGACTAGTCAGACAAAAGAGATATTATAACTTCTCTAGCATTATGTCAAGTAACTCTCAAGATATTTCAGATATTTCAAATTTCTATAACACAAAGGCTATGATGAAAGAATTATGCAAGGTAGAATGTGTGAGTGATATGACAAATAGTCTGACTTCCTTGATTAACAAGAAGAAAACATATGTTTCTTGGTGTACTACTGAGGTTGAGTATGATGAAATTAGAAGAGGTTGCTTTTAATTAGTGTGGATGAAATATATACTGAAGAAACATGATGACAAGGCTAGTGTTCTGACATTTTAGTGCAAGGGCCTGAATGTTATCAGCTATTTCATCTAGAACAAGAACCCTGACAGGTATAATCAACTAATCAGAAGTCTTGATAAAGGAAAGGTTGTTATTTTGAAGAGTGTAAACACTAAGGATCAACTTACTGTTATGTTTACTAATGCTGCACATGGAAATGATCTTGACGACATAAGCTGTGAAGTAAGAATTGGCACTGTTGAGGTGTTGTAGCTATTACAGAAATTGAGTAATGTAACACATATTTCATCTTTCCTCTATTCTTTAATGCTTGGTAGGCTTGATCAAGTGAAGAGTGTTAATGAATGGAATAAAAGATCTATGCAATATAGAAAGATTGGTTTGAAGAAGATGTACTTAAAGGCTGTGACGAGGAAGTTTAGTATCAACACTCCTAAATCATGTGATAGCTTCAAAAAGTGCAGAAGGATCTTTGATACAAGCAAGAGTTGGAAGATCATCTAAAAGGATCTGTTACATTTGTGCTTCCATCAGTTACTTTTGTGTTTCCAATTCAGATATTTGTGTTTTCATCAGTCTTTATGTGTTATGTTTGCATGCTGCCATCTATTTGTGGTTCCATTTATGTTTATGTACATTTACTCTATTTTCTTTTTGTAAATATTTGTCAAAAAAGGGGGAGTAAAGTGTTGATTTGTTTGCTTTTTCTGATGTTAGATCAAATGTCATGACTTTATGCCATATTTATACTACTGCTTAGGAAGAGTAGTTTTCTTTGTTTGATTGTTTCCTGGATGTATGCAACATTTAGGGGGAGCATGATAAATTGTTTAGTGTCTTTGCTGTAAGGTAAGATCCTTTGCTGTTGGTGTACAAGATCAGAAAGCTTGATTATGAGGGTGTTTGTGAACTTGGAGTATGTGTTACTGTGTTTGGGAGAATGCATTATTCTCTGTAATTGGTTATGGTGTTTAGGGGGAGTGTGCTTGTTCTTATGTTTGGTGTTCTTGAAGTGTGGTTCTATTGTATGAACTTGCATGATTTCATGTTCATGTGTTCTTTCTTGCATGAGTTCATGTTCATGTGTTCTTTTTCTAGTGATTTGGATTTTCCCCTTTAGGGGGAATACTAGTTATGTGTGACAGAGGGAGTTGTGCACCTGTCTTGTATGTAGTTGCAAGGTTGCAGTTTGTACAGAGCTTACATGTTATTATGTAGCTTGTGTTGTTTTGTGATGTCAGGCATGATGTCTTAACATTATGCTGTCAAGTGTATTCTATTGGTTTGACAACATTTCCGTTGTGTTTGCCTCTAATGTGTGCTAAGGTTGTTTTAGCCAAAATTTGCCAAATGGGGAGATTGTAAGTTCTGTGATTTTTGGATTGGCTACATTTTGGTAAAACAACATGCTGTTAGCAAGATATTAAACCAGATGTTCTGCCATGACAGACAAACATCATGTTCTACATGATGTTATGACATGTTCTAGGACATGTTATACTAGAAAATGAGGGCATGACTATTTTGGAATTTTTAGTGTAATTTTTGAGTGTATTTTGATTCACACATGTGCGTTATTCATGGGAGTATATTGTGGGAATTTCTATTATGACAAATTCTGTTAGTTTTCATAAAAAGGTTCCTTAAGCCTTTTTAGAAAAGTTTGTATTTTATTCCTATTATTGTGCAAGATGATTTGAAGTGAGTTAAAACTGATTACTGCTATTTGTGCGCTTCAAGAGCCCTAGTCCATTAGGTCTGAAGGTTATTTAAACTGAAGACCTAACCCTATTGAAGTAGAGAACACAAGTGAAGAATTTTAGGAATAAGGGTTAGCTATGCTTTGGTTGGTCTTTAGGGTTTAGTTCTTGTTTATTGTATGACACTCATGTATCTTCTGATGCATTGAGGTTGACTGATTAATAATTGTTCACTGTCCACTCTAAAGCTTTTAAGCAAGAGTGTATTGTTCTTGGTTGAAACTTTTAACAAAAACAAGTATTATCTTGGAAGTGTGCTACTTCTATTATTTGTTATTGTTAAATTATCACTGGGATTATGAATGATTAGGAAGTGAGAGGGGGAACTCATATCTAGAGGGTGTCTAGGTAGAAGTTGCACAAGGTAAGGATTAGGCGAGAAGTTGTAAACGGGGGGAGGGGGGTCTAGCTTTGAACTAATACTATCATAGTGAATTTCCTTCATGGCTTGGTTGCCCCCAGATGTAGGTGAGTTGCACCAAACTGGGTTAATAATTCTAGTGTTAATTTTACTTTTCTATCATTTAAATTTCTGGATCTTTACTTGTGTGGTCAAGCTGTTTTAATTCTAGTGTTGTGACATCTGTCTCGACATCTAGTATCTGCATGCTAGAATTTCAATTTTGCTCCTGGGAACTTCACTAATCATGTTTAGATGGATAACACGTGATAAACTGGCTTGCAATTGAGAAATAGTGAACTTCAGAATCTGATCATGGTGCAAATAATCAGTTTCAAGAGGTCATATTTACACCAATGTGGCATCCTGTAGTTGAGGCTTTTTAATTTCATTCTTTTTCCCACTTCTTAACATCATAACAAAGATCATAATTTGCCAAGAATGGTTGCATTTGGATATTTGTGGAGAAAGTTATGGCCCTTTGAAGTTGGCACAAAAATATGGCAATGTGATCATGAAAATTCTAAGTCCAAAGTGGCTGAAAATGACCTATAATGTATCAATGAACTCCATGGCTTTCCAAGGACAATTAGCTTTTGATACTTGAAGCAAACTTGTAGAGAGCATTTCAAAGAGTAAGTAGAAAAAACAAACAACCTCAAATTTTGAAAATTGAAGAAGTTATGATTCTTGAAAGTTGTGAAAATGTCACTTGAAAATAGGTCAAAATTTCACTAACTCCACAAATGACCTATAATGTCTTCAAAATTTTGATGATCCTCCAAACATAATTGGCTCTTGTCATGTAAATAGAAGTTGAAAAGGATGTTGAGAAGAGTCATATGCAAAAAGAAGCGTTCAAAAATTTTGAGAACTGAAGGACCTGTGATACTTGGAACTTTGACTTTCAATATTGCATTTTTAGGTCAAACCTCTTGGAATCAACTTGTGATCTTGGACTTTTCTTGAATTTCAAGGTACATGGATGATTATATGAACTCAAAATGACGTGTCCTTAAATTTCCTTTGATTAAATCGACCAAAGCTTGAGGTAACTTGTTGATGAAGGCATAGAAATAACACATGAACCTTTGACTTTTCTTGAGGAACAAGCTACTAAACCTTGAGATATCCTTGGTCAAAATGAGATTGAATGATACTTGTGCTCAATCACTTTGAGATTATAGGCCATGACTTGATGAGATAGCCCTTGGGAATCAATGGTTGACCACACTTCAACTTGAGGGACCAAAACCCTAGCTGAAGAAACTTGCTTGATGCTTTTGATACAAAACCCTACCTTGCAAAGAAACAAAAGGAACAAGGCATATTTCTTGATATTTCGATTAGTAGTTAGTGAGATATAAAGTATATAAACACAAAGGAAAAATATACAAAGAAGGGTGCTTGGTGATCTCTGCAAAGCCAAATCCAAGGATGAGAGGGCTAGAGGATAACCAAGTTTGTGATCTTGATGCATTGTGAAGATGCAAATGAGGTGGGATCTTAGGGGTAAAAATTAGGGTATGACACCAATGGAGAATGGCAAGATTACTTAGATAATCTGGACAAGTATGATGATCCTAGGGAGTACCTTATGGCCAATCCAACAGACTATAATGTCTAAATAATTTGTAATGCCTTCCATTTTATTAATGATAAAAGTTTCACACATAGAGTTCTTATTCCCATTACTTTTAATTCTTTAGAACAACTATAAATAAACATATTCAACAGTTAAGCTACACAACAACATGAAAAAACTTTGAATTAATATAAGATAACTTAATATAAAGGTTCTAACAATTACATGGCATAACTATGCAGAAATCTAACATCAGAATCTTTCATAGATATCTTCAAACTTGAATCTCCAGATTTTAGACAAATTAACCTCTGAACTTATGATAAATCCCTGCTGAGAAAGTAATTCTGAAAGAACTCATCCAAAAGGAATGAAGAAAATCTTTCCCTTGTGAAAGGAAGAAAGAGTCTTCTTCAAATAGTCAAACATAACTTGAGGAAAATCAATTTGCAAGTCTGAATTGAGAAATAGAAACATATCTTTTTCAATAGGGTCCACGAGGTCTAAATTCTTATCCTTAGGAAGTAAGTTTGAATTCAAATCTGATTCTAAACAACTGTATCAGGACGAAGATTTGAAACCATTGATGTATTAGATGGATCTACAAAGATACCCCAAGTAGGAAAATAGTGTTCCCAAATAAGAGTTCTTGGGATTTCTTCAATCTCCTCACAATTAATCACATTATAAATCTCTTTAGAGGTTACTGTTATAGAAACACCAGTTACTTTAGAAATAATAGCACACTCTGAGTTCAACTCAATAATGGATGCATTAATCCAAAACTCTTTGACAAGATCTGGATAAGTGAAACCACATAGCATCTCAAAGTATCCATTCCATCTTTGCTCAGACACGGACTTCCAGAAGTTAAAGCCTAACTTAAGCAATTCATTAAAATCCAAAAACTTTTCATTGATGACAACCAGTTGATTCAAAGAAGATTTGACTGGAAAACTCATCTTTAGTTTCGCTTGATCAGAACACAACTAAAGAGAAAATAGAAAAGAAGAGAACTGAACAAGATTCCTAAAGGAATAAGAATCTTGTCAGAAGAAAAACACACTGATGTTTTAAAAGACAGTGTTGCACCCCAAAATTTGCCCAACATTTCTTTACCTAGCTTATGTTTCATTTCATTCACATTAGCATTATCATTTGCATTTCATTAACATGTATGCAGGAGATCAAGAGGTATGATTACCAATCAAGATCTATAAAAGACTATGAAGCTAGCTAAGAATGTTATTCAAGTGTTCAAGGGTTGATATCCTTGTCAGAGAAGTTAAAAGAGCCTCAGAGAGAGTGGTTGAAACCAAGAGTGTAGGTCTCCTAACTTGAGAGTTGTGGAAATCCAGCAGATGATTCTGAGGCTATGAAGTTGGACTTGAGGTCTTGAGAGAGCTCAGGTGAAGTGTTGAAGATCAATTTGAGGCCTAGACAGGTCATTGTGTAAGATTAAGAAGACTCAGCCATGAGTGGTGCAGCTAGGGTTTGACTGGGTCAACCCTAAGTCAACTGAGGATTTGAAGAAGGTTGAGACTCAATTCAACATCCATGTGATCATGAACTGATACATTGAGATGTTATAAGGATGATTCCAAGGTAACTCATCATGATTGAAGAGATTGAGATGTTTCAGGCCTGGGTTTCTAAGACTTGACAGTGTAAAATCCCCTGGCTTGACCCCTGACTTCCAGGCCATTTAACTCAAGATATGATTTCCATATCATCTTGACCCCAACATGATTGTTGTAGGGCATGGTCTTAGCTTTAATTTGAGTAGTAGAAGTCCTTGATAGGGTTTATAGAACTCAAGTTATGAGTCAGACAAGTTACAGGTTCTCTGAGGCATGTGAATTTGGAGCTTGAAAGTTACCCAACTTGCATGACACTTTTTCCCTAGAAGGATGATTCCTATAAACTTTTAGTCAACATGAATGTTGTTCCTTATTCTCTTAGATTTCCAAAGAGTACTAGAAGTCCATGATTGTATTTGTAGAACTCAAGTTATGGCTTTGACAAGTCAAGGGTATTTTGGGTATTTGGACATTACAGGTCATTTTGAATCATAGGTCAATTTCATCATCTTGCAAGCCTCAAATGGATTTTTGTTCAACATTAAGTTGCTCAAAATGATTTTTTTAGCTTAGCCAAGTATCAAGAGCCCATTGATATGGATTATATCAAGCATTGGTTGAAGAAACTTCACATAAAGACCATTTAATGAATTAAAATGAGAAAATTCAAAACAATTGAAAATAACATGTTTTCAAGCCAAATTTGTGGTCATTTTGAATGGAATTGATATTCTAAAGAGATTGGCATTACCACATTTTTGAATTGAAGTTCATAACATAGCCATTTGGAAGATTGCTTCATGATGAAGAAACATATCAAACACACCCCATGGATTGAAATCAAGGAAGGGAAACCATTCAATTACACTCCACAATTGTTAAGTGAGTTATTTGGACTGAGTTTGAAGGATGAACAAAGCAAAAACGTGTACCACCATCATTGAATTTTTGGAAGGAAGTGAAAATAAAAAATCCACAATTGGGCTTGGTTTGGGCCTCCAAAGTGTTTGAACAGATTATAAATTGGATAATGATCATTCTAAGAAGCTTCTAGTGCCAAAATCTGTTGAGAAGCCATTGGAGTAATTTGAAGGAAAAGCTTGAAAGTGAATTTTCCATTTTGAGGAATCAGAGGGTTTCATCAAGAATTGATCATCAAGAATTGTTCACCATCAATCATTGAATCTTTCTGCACGTGTTGGAAGAGAATTGAGGTCTGAAACCACCACAATCGAAGCTTAAAACCAGGTTTCTACTTCTTGAAATTTCTCTCCATTCATGCGTTTTTAATGACTTAGAATCATGTGGTTAGGTTGCAAGTAAGGTGTAGATGATTTCTGGATAGTTAATTTGAGGATTAGCGACAAATTAGGAATGGATCCGTTTTCGGTTGAGAGTGATATTTCTTGATTCTTGCGTTTTTAGCGTGATTGGTTAGTATAATTGAAATCCTTGTGAAATTTCACACAACTTTGGTTCAAAATCGTTTGAAATGGTGGAGTATTGAGAGAGATAGGAGGTGATGAACTTTTCCGGTGAAGCTCCGGCCGCTCTCGCCGGATTCTGCGTTTCCCACCCCCTGCACATTTTAAATTGAGGAAGACACAATCTAGGCCGTTCACGCGTGAGAAAGATGAAGACTCAGTCCTCGTATCCAAGGACTCTCAACGCGCCACGTACCCCCTCCCCCAAAACGCGTCGTTTTGATTAGTGATATCCCAAAACTCTTTCCAACGCGCTGCATGGACATGAAGAACGAGGGTTCGATCCTCGCAGGGTTTCTTTTTTATTAATTGTGAAGACTGAGTGAATTAACTTGTTGCTTTGGGCTTAGCATGCTTGTGCTATCAACACCTCCCCAGCAGGCCCATCCTGAAATTAACACTTAGAATGCCTGCTTAATCCACCCCCTGGCATACTTTTGTTTGCTAAATTCAAACTTAGTTGGGCCTAGCGCCAGGAGATTTCAACACCCCCATTCATGGGCCCAGGCGAGAATTAAGCGTGTTTCTCATGCTGATGACACCCCCTCCCAGTTATTTCTCTTATTTTCTTTTCTTCTAATTTTTGTTTTCATGCTTGTGAGAATTAATTCATAAAAAAATAATGAATGATGATAATAAATTCTGGAAAAATTTGTGGATATATGTTGAGATGCTTAGGATTTTGTCATGCTTTTTGGTTTCATTTTTCATGCATTTTCCATTTTATTTCATATTTTCTAGTTTAACATGCTTTTAATGGTGGAATAATTGTGTGATGATTTTGTCCATTTTATTTCTCACTCACATTTCTGAGTTTGATTATGAGATTTTACATGCTGGGTATATACATGTTTATGATATTGTTTGATTTTTATCATGATTTTTAGATGATTTTAAATAAGGTTTTAGGGTAGTTATTTAGGAGTGTTCATGATTGAATCCCTTTGATGTACCCTTGAACTTTAGGTTTAGTTTGAACCTTTTTCACTTAGGTTTAACTTCTGATTTTTCTACCATGGAATGTTGATACATGTAGGATGATATGATATTTTCCCTAGAATTTTTAGGATTCATTTTCATTTAGTTCCCTATTTTTCAAATTAACTTCAATTTAGGGAATTTTAACTTAGAGAACTTCATATGTTAACCTTGTAAATAGCCATTAGATGAATCTAAATAGTGTATTCCTTTCTTGAAAGATTGGTAAGTAGGTAGAGATCTCTTTAGAACTTTGCCATAGCTTTGATAGAGCTTTTGATGCCCCTAGCTTAGGTGAACCTTGTAGCTAGCTTGTAGGGTTCTATGGAGTGCTGTGTTGCCTTCTATCCCCTATGTGTTTTCTTTGGGCTTTGCCCTACATTCTTTACTTCAAGTCTTGAAGAGGAACCCTCCTGGGAGAGCCTAATCCTCCTTTGGTTGGATTCTGTGCATTCCTCAGGAGGTTGAGCCTTGAATTGACATTCCTTAGTATGGTACATTCCTTTGGTTTGTACTATCTTTATCCTTCAAGTCTTGATAAGGAACCCTCTTGGGAGAGCCTAATCCTTCCTTTGGTTGGATTCTGTGCATTCCTTAGGAGGTTGATCCTTGGATTGACATTCTTGGCATGGTATATTCCCTTGGTTTATACGCTGTCATCCATCTCAAAGTCCTTTTCTTAGGATCCCTCTTGGGAGAGCCTAATCCTTCCCTTGGTTGGACTCTGTGCATTCCTCAACAGGTTGAGCCCAAGATGGACATTCTGTGTTGGTACACTACAATCAGTTACCCTTAGATTGATATCTAGGACTAATACCCATTCTTTGTTGTCCTATTGACATAGGATCCCTCTTGGGAGAGCCTAATCCTTCCTTTGATTGGATTCTGTGCATTCCTCAAGAGGTTGAGCCCATGATGGACTCTGGTATTGATATACCTCTAACCTAATGCAGCCTGGGATGACTTCCTTGTTGCTCATTGTGGTTTCTCTCCCTTGTTTGAATTGCTTGATGCATTAGAATAAGTTCATGATTAGATTTTTAAGCTAGGAGCATGACTGCTTAGAGGTTGAGTGGGTCTCCCTCTGCTTGTTTGCATTAAGGGTTGAGGTGATCCTCCCCTTGCTTGTGTGTTGTTTTTCTTTTCATCTGTGTGTTAGTAATAGAGGTTGAGTCTGTCTATCCCTGTTTGGATATTTATCTTTGCATTTATTCATATTTGACTTGAGGTTGAGATGAGCTTGTGGAGACTCCTTCCCCACACATATTTCCTCCCTCACTTGCATTGCATGCACTTTATTTACAATTGTTTCCTGTACTTTTTACTGTTTACTGTTTAAGCTGATGCTTTCTCTGTCTCTGTTTACCCTGGCATGATCCCCTAGGAATCTCATTTCCTTTGATGAGGAAGCGATGATAGAACTTTAGGTTGAAACCTATGCATGATAACTTCTAGGAGTTCCCTGTTTCAAACTCAACCATAGGATGAATCCTTGGCATGACAACATTAGGACTTGGCAGTCTCCCCATAGAGTTCGTTCTCTTCTCATCTCAAACAACAGTAAAAAACATAATAAAGGAAAGTTAGTACAAGTACGTTACGAGCCTTAAGCTACTTGGGTAATGATGATTGAGCGGCCTCCTCTCAATCGTCTAGATTGTTTAGTATACGTCCTTTGGACGATATGCGACGCATTCGCTCCTAAGTCATAGTCTCTAGTGCTGTACAAACTACAGACAACCATAAAAAACAATTCTTCCGTAAAAGACAGAAAACAAACTTCAAACCTTTTTGCCCCGTGGGCCCGTAATTCAAAGGAAGCTTTTCTGAAGAAAAAAGTGTCGTTAACTCCCAGTTCTACCGCAAACGGTAACGCCTAAGTCTCCAAGGGTCGAGCTGCGTACACCAAACTGCTGGAACTGTTTGTTAACCCTACTTAAAAAAACAGATGAATCTGAATTCTCGTAAGCCGTATTATCCCGAACTACGTAAGCTCTGATCTCTCATGCCTATTGAGAGTACGTAGGCACAATACTGACGTATTGGCGAGCCACCTTCCCTGTAACCCGTAGTTAGGCGAACTACGTTGACTCTGATTTCTCATTCTCTGATGAGAATACGTAGGCATAAAGTGCGACATTTTGCCGAGTCATTTTCTTTTCTTTTCAGACTGGCCTTGATAGGTAGATAGTAAATAAACCCGTCAGATAAACACAACAAGTGTGGATCCCATCGAGTACGATGGACGTGAGGGGTGCTAATACCTTCCCCTTGCGTAACCGACTCCCGAACCCAGACAATGGTTGCGATGACCTTGTCTTATACCTTTTCGTCAGGTTTTTTCCGATCGTTTCCTTTCCCGTTCCGAGGGATAAAAAACGAAAGGTGGCGACTCTTTTGTTTTGCCGGCACCTTATTTTCGCGGTAGCGACAACTGGCGACTCTGCTGGGGACTTATAGCTCCTGGGGGATTTTCCCATCCCCTAGGCCGGGACCGTTTCCCATCCCTATGCGAGTCAGTCCTAGCGCTTGCGTGTTTACCTGTTGGGTTCTATTTATTTATCGCATTTTACTTTTAGTATGATATGATTATCTGTGCTGTTGTGGGAGGGGCATTCTGATGAGTGAGAAGCCAGACCCAGGCTTGAGAGCTACATAGTATTAGAGTGGGTTAGTGGAGGACGTGCTTGCTTTGCTTGCATCAGTTCCCATGTAATCCACACTCAGACGAGGTTCTCTTTGATGACTTCCTATCGGTCCTTTGGACTCGAGGGGCTGTCGGATCTGAGGATTGTCGACTCTGGGAACCGATCATTTGGAATTCAGCTAAGTGAGGCCGCTTCAAGAGATGATGATGCCACACCTCCTAGGTATCGTATCATCATTTCTTGAAAGTCTGTGACGCTGATGACCGCATAGGATGCCGAACCTTTTCCGTGATTAGGTCCATACCTGTGAGCAGGGTCGGGTTATTGCAGGAAACCTTAACCTCCAGACAACCTGGTTTTCTTGACAGTGAATCAGTATTGTGGGTATCAGAGGGTTATGATCATCAGATATATGTTTGTTCTTTACAGAGCAGAGTTGTGGTCCTTCTCCTCAACAACACAATCATCTTGATCTCCTGCTGCATGATTGCATTTTGCATTGTTTGCATCCTCATTTGTATATCATTAACGTGTGTCTGTGTTACAGATGCATATTTCTCCCCTGGTTCTAGTGATCTTGATCCTCATGACTGATATGGCATCTCTGAAGAAGACTGTGGCTTACAAGCTACCAACACCAGACATCCGAGAACTACGAACTTTGATTTCGTTGGCTGATAAGATAATGATGGAGAGTTTCAGAAAGAGTTATGGGAGACTTCTGGGTATTGTGTATAAGCTTCCTACGTACGAGTTGAATGGCCTCTATGCTCTGCTACAGTTTTACGACCCACAACTCAGTTGCTTTGTGTTTCCAGACTATGTCCTAGCTCCGACCCTGGAGGAGTACTCTGACCTGTTGGGGGTGCCTTTGTTGAATCAAATGCCTTATTACCGTGTTGAGGGTGAA